>WWET01000090.1:1111776-1129649 GCA_011038615.1 Limnodynastes dumerilii | reverse complement strand
CCGAAAATGAATGGATGAGAATGCGAATCGCATACTCACCCATTGATTAAAAAAAAATTGCTGATGGATCTTATTGAAAATAGGCAACTTTCAGTTGTCCCTATTTCGCAATATTATACATCGCAGCAGGGACTCGCAACGGCAGCAGACGCCCATTATTATTATGTTTTTTATTATTATTAATCATTATATTATTATAATTTATCATTTTTATTATTATTATTTTTTTTTATGAAGAGAATTTTTCTTGTGTTGTTCAGACTGGGAGCATTTGTACGTGAAATGTGACATTTAGCAGTATATTGAGTTGTAATGTGATTTGCATGGAGCTTACCAAACATCGGACAGAAGCAGCTGGGATTCCTATCTCAGAGTAAAGACAGTATAGTTCTCCTCGCTATACATGCCGGAAATCTCCGGAGAAAATACATATCACAAATACGCGTCAATGTCAACTTGACAAGAACCAAGTGACTATTTGCGAAAGTGTCATTTGAAAGATGAATGATGAATGTGACAATAGGAATAGCAGCCTTACAGGAAACATGAAGAACTAAACATACAAGATCCTCCATGATTGTGTTTTGCATTTTTTCTTATATTAATGAATTTATTAAAGCTTATTTAGATAGTACTGCAAATTGTCCACAGCGCTTTACAGTGAACATTAGACATTCACATCATTCATACATACATAGTAAGGTCCTTAACACATACAAGCACAAGGGTTTATTTAGTCAGCAGCCAATTAACCTGACAGTATGTTTTTGGAGTGTGGGAGGAAACCGGAGCCCCCGAAGGAAACCCACACAGCCACGGGGAGAACATACAATCTCCATACAGATAAGGCCTACTCTGGGAATTGAACTCAGGACCTCAGTGCTGTGACACACAAGCACCGCATTGTAAGTCGGGTACCTGGAGGAAGGGTGCATGCGCGCTCTAGATGTTTTGCACGATTTACATGCGGTTCTCCTATTGTATGGAAATCCGTTCCGTACGAAAGAAGATCCGTGCAACGGGGCAGGACTTCCACTCCGCTCACCAAAAGTAGGTATCTGTAGTCATATAGATTGCTGATCAGCACGTCAGTCTTAAGGCTGCCTAATGGCGGCGTGTCTGCTCTCAAGTCTGCACGAGGAATGACATAGGAGTTCCCTTCCCTCTTCCGTGCGTACTTTCAGACCCTGCATGTACAGAAAGCGTGCAGGGCTCTGTACACGGTCCTCAGTGAGGAGGTTGTCTCGTGAACCTCGGTGTAACTGTGTCTAAATCACAGAGGAGTGCAGGGGTCATACATGTGGAAGGTCACAGTAGAATATGTTTCTGCTTTACACTGGGAGACAGTAGTATATATATCTTGTTTTCACTGGGAGAGAACAGTAGAATATGTATATTGTTTACACAGGGAGATAATAGTAGTATATGCCTCTTGCATACACCGGGATATAACAGTAGCACATGCATCTTCTTTATACCAGAAGACAACTGTAGTATATGCATCTTCTTTACACCGGGAGATAACAGTAGTATATGTATCATGTTTACACAAGGACATAACAGTAGTATATGCATCTTCTTTACATCGTGAGATAATTTTTGTAAATATATCTTGTTTACACAGGCAGACAACAGTAGAATATGCAACTTGTTTGCACAGAGAGACAATAGTAGTATATGTATCTTGTTTACACCAGTAGATAATAGCAGTATATTCATCTTGTTTACACCAGAAGACAACTGTAGTATATGCACCTTGTTTATACTCAGTGGTATGTTCCTCATGTTTACGTCAGGAGACAACAGTTGCATATGTGTCTGGTTTATGCCAGGAGATAACAGTAGTATATGCATCTTCTTTACACCAGAAGACAACTGTATAGTATATGCACCTTGTTTACACTGGAAGATAACAGTGGTATGTTCCTCTTGTTTACATCAGGAGACAACAGTTGTATATGTGTCTGGTTTATGCCAGGAGATAACAGTAGTATATGCATCTTCTTTACACCAGGATACAATGGAACCGATTCACACTAAAGAAGCTCCTGATTTTTTGTTTACACTGGTGGATAGAAGTATATGCATCTTGTTTACCCAGGGAGACAACAGTAGTATACACATCTTGTTTACACTTGGAGATAACAGTAATATATGCATTTTGTTTACATGGGGAGTTACCCATTATATATGTATCTTGTTTACACTTGGAGATAACAGTAATATATGCATCTTGTTACACTGAAAGATAACAGTAGTATATGCATCTTGTTTACACCGGGTTACAACAGTAGTTGTTTACACTAGGAAACAGCAGTATGGCTGGTTTATAGCAGGGCACAACAGCAGTATATATGCCTGGTTTATATCGGCAGACAACAGTAGTATATACACTTATACCTACACACTCTGCATGACCGCCTTAGTTAAATAAGGCGGCATTTATTTGAATACTTGTTCAATCTATAAAATACTGTGAACTGTAACATGACACAACACCTCTTTGTTGGTGCCTCTACATGGGCTTCTAGTTTCCAGGTGCACCTTCCTAAATGCATGAACAAGGTGCATCAAATACAATCCCCACAATGCTCTTGTTATCAAAGCGTTTGTAATATACTTTGCTTTTTTTCAAAACATTAAATCCGATATGAACGACACTTGTTCTAACAAGGTCTTTTTATAGAGCCCCCTATGATTATGTTCTATAAATAATGTGATAATGAGACTGGACTGTAGACCACAAGTATTGAAATATGCGCAAGCAAATTGTGGGATTAACCTATCAGGTGAAGGGAAGGCTACGGCAGCAACTGCACTAAACTAATTATGTGGACTGTGGATGTGTTTGATGAGCGTATCAATGGCCTGGATAGTGTTACCATACGGTGGAAGTTAAGAGCTTTTACAGACTCTACGGCTGACAGTTCCTTACTTTGTTCCGGAATATTTCTTCTTCTATGTTGTGTTTGCTTAAAGTATCGTTTAACCTGAGATAGACGTCGGCTTGTATGAAAGTTCTACTAATAACACCCATCTCACAGGCAATTACTGGGAAGCTTTATTTTTACACTGCTGTTTCGATTTAAGAAAGTGCACCCGTCCTCAACTCTAAATATGTTTTCATATTTTAAATTCTTCACCCTTCCCCTACAGAGCAACATAATATACCAGTCTGTAATACTGATCTTTTACCTTAATGCACTTCATAGTTGCCAACTCTCTCTAAATAACAGGGAGACTAACTGAAGAACGTGTAATCCCCCTTACTCCCCGAAGACCGTGTAATCCCCCTCACTCCCTGAAGAACGTGTAATCCCCCTTACTCCCCGAAGAACGTGCAATCCCCCTTACTCCCCGAAGACCGTGTAATCCCCCTCACTCCCTGAAGAGTGGGTGATCTCCTTGACACCCTGAAGTGTTTGGCAATCTCCCTGATGCTGATTTAGTTCTAGAAGTCTTTGCAGTATGGTGACAGAATTGAGAAATGATGCCCTATTTTTCTACATTGACGCCTATGGAAAGGGTCATATTCATGGAGACTAAGATGACATTATAGACTGTCAGTTATCTAAGACAACATACTGTAGCCATTAATAGAGACAAAAAATGAAAAATACACTTTGGTCTCTTGTTAATCGGCTGAAGTGTCACCTACTTTTATCTTTTCTAAAAAGATGAAGTCAGCGGATCCTATTCACAGCCTTCACAATAATACTGAAAGTATTTATTCACTAACAATGGGCCTGATCCAGAGCTACGGCCGCCGTCGCTAGTACGGCGGCCGTAAGCGTAATGCGCATGCGCCGGGCAGATGTTGCCCGGCGTCACTATGGAAACGCCCGATCGTAGCGCCGTAGGGACGCTGGAGAGGACGTCCCCCAGCGTCCCTACGCTGAAGTTAGTGTGTAGGGGGGCGGGGGGAGGTAGGGTAATGAGGCTGGGAGGGCGGCGTTAACGTTCTAACGCCGCCGTCCCAGCGTATCAACTCTCCCTTACGCCGGCTGAAGTTAGGGTAGCCTTCAGCCGGCGTAAGGGAGAGTTAATACGCTCCTACAAGGGGGAGTGTAGGGCCAGAGAAGCGATGTTACGCTGAGCACTACAGCGCTCAGTGTAACATCATAGCTCTGGATCAGGCCCCATGTAACAATCAGTAAATACTGATGACACCGTTTTTATTGAGAAGTAGTTCTCCTGGCAGTGCTAGACACACCCATGGGTGGAGCTATTCACAAGACACACCCCTCTGGTGGTACAGGACACACCCCTTTGGCGCAGCAGTTTGATGTTGCTATTACAGTCTCCTTGCACACTGAAAAAAAAAACTTTTTCACATAGAACTCAACTGCTGCAAGTTCTGCCTGCTTACTGGGAGAAATGGCCGAACTTCGCGAGTCTCCCGAATATTCCGGGAGTGTCAGCAACAATGGGGTAGATCCAGAATGACGTTTGCCGTACGTTTACTCGCGTAGCGTATTTTCGCGTGCGTGCCTTCTATACACTCCCCTAGGCACACCCCTTGAATGTACGTATTTGATCAAGATACGCTTTCCAAACCCTACCTTAACTTTTGTCAACGTAACCGCAGTGATCCGCACACGTACGTATGGCCAACACGTATTTACGCAGCTAAGCACGCCCATACTGTATATTTTAAATACAAACCCCCGCTTATTAAACGTATTTCAGACGTATTTTGGGCTCACGTAAAATTGGCACGCCCACACGTAAGGATTTACGTGACACATACGTGAATGGCCCATACGTTCACAATTACGCTACGTTACTGAGCGTATTTTCTATGGTGCGCATGCGCAGTACTTACCAAAAGGCGATTTTACGTCTCCGCCACGCATACATTCGCTCACAAGCGTTGTTCTGGATCTGGCCCCATGTATTAATGAGCGGCTCCAGAAGCGCATATTACCTATATTACATAACCACACTATGGGCCGGCTCCAGCCTGCGCCAGGCAGGTCACTTACGCACGCAAGGTGCATAAGTGGCCTGTTTTGATTGGAGGGAGCATGCCCTATCGTAACCCTAGCGTTCCAAAAATCGTTCCAACAATTGTTCCGTACAACTCATTTGCATACAAATGTGTGGTGTGGACGGGGGAAGCATGCAAAATGTACAGTGTGGGAGGGGGCTCCCACACTTGTGCGGATCCGCGGTCATACAGACCGCTGATCCGCACGCTTGCATTGAGGTTGCCTGGCAGTGCTAGACACACCCATAAAGCACGCATGAGAGAGGGGAGTGACAGGGGGCGTGCACTCCCCTCTCTCTCTCAGACGTAGAGACCCCCACACGTCCGGAAAGCGTGCGGTAGTCTGGATCCGGCCCTATATTACGAAGCAGCTGTGAAAAGGTTTGGTGATATTTGGACACTCAGTACTGCGATATATATTAATAATTGCCCAGTGTATGACTGGCTTTTATCGTTCCGTTAACTGGCCCCACAGTTACAGAGCGGAATATGCAGAAATACTATTGTTTTGTTGACACACTGAAATAACTCAGGTTATTCAGCCTTGCTGGATTTGTACTTTTGGCAGTTGTAAAAATAACGATCAATAAAGCTGTCTTCTTCTCTTGGATATCCTGGTATTTTAGCACAGCGTTACGGGAGAACCCAGTATGAATAATTCCTGGAATTTATGTATCACAATTTCATTTGTGCATTTATATGGCAGAAATAGAACTTTTTATGAAAGCAAAAAATCATATGGGTTTCAGTGCGTTTTTTTGGCACCAGGTTTGCACTTATTCATACATCATCCGGTATAAGTGCTGTAATTATATTTACTTATTTATGATTGTGGTAACAGTCCGTTATGCTTTCAATTTAACACATCAATGGTTACTGCGAGAGATCTGATTGGGAAAATATAAAAAACTATTAATAACATCTAAAGTACTCAGTCCATTGGCTGCGGTGGCGCGGTGTGGAGCTGTTTTGGTTTTTCCTTAAGTCGTTGTGTCAGAGACTTTTTTTCACGTCATTAGTTTATGGAGGTTGCACATAAAGGGTCCAATCGAGAGGTGCCCGCAAATCGGACAGGGCTGCCTTCAGAATTTGTGGGGACCGGCACACACCCATGGGGCCCCGTCCCCCACGTGACATCATCATTGAGGTTACGTGGACATGGTTCTGTAATGATGGTGGGCCCCCCATCAGCCGCGGGCCCGGGACGGCTGCCTCCTCCCCCCCCATGTCAACCCCATGTGCGCATCATAGATGTGTTTGAAAAAGTGGGGCGGGCTGCGTGCGATTCAAAAGCATCAAAAGCACAAACAGCAGTACCTTCGGATTGCAAGCAATTACGGCACGTGACGTTTGAGCTGGTGGGAGTCCCCGCACTGATGGCTGCCATTGCATAGTAGAGACAGCCAAAACTTCCTTTTCGTATGTCTCTATTTTGATTGTCAGCCATGTTAGATTTTTTTTATGAATTGGAGAGTATGTGATTTTGTCTCTGGCCACTGGAGAGGTGAGTAACCTCTCCGGGGACTTTTTGGCTTAGGCGGAGAGTTAGGGTTAGGCTCTGTGGAAAGGAGGGTTAGGATTAGTGCCATGAAAGGGGAGAATTAGGTTTAAAATCAGGCTGCAGGGAAGGGAGGGTTAGGGTGAGGCTGAGGGTAATAGAAGGAGAGAGTTGGGGTAAGGATTAAGGAGAGGGTTGGGGATAGAGGGCCGTATTCAGAGATCAGTTTCTAACAATAGTTCCATGCGTATATTGCGTATATTTAGGATCGGATCGATTTTGTATCAACTGCGTAGTAATAGTGATACGCCGTCTACGTTGAGGTTAAGGTCGGAAATGGCTAAGCGACGGACTTGTGAATCGGGCGGGGAATAATGCGACCCTAAGTGCGGCGGAAATATACGGACCGAAGGATTTGCATAGAAATGGGCGGGGGGAGGCATTGAGATGAGGGAAAGTGGGCGCGCTGACAGGGTTAGGGCCCTAAATATACGCAACTAATACACATAAGGCCGGAAGCGAGTGCGGGCAGATAGGGCAAGTCTATGGAGGTGGAAGTTTAGGTCCGGCCGGGGGTTGCGCAGGGAATGACTGTTTTTTCTGGTGGGTGTAACCTGCTCCTGCCACTTAGTTGCGTATATTTGCGGCCCGATCGCTGACGGAAGTCTGAATACGGCCCAGAATCATTACTTACCTTGCGGAGCACTGTGTTCGGTTCTCTGGGAATCGATTGTTTTGCCTTTTCAATTCCAGTTTGGAACTGACTGGGAGCGAGCAGCCCTATCAATATAGGTCCATTCGCAATGGGGACCCACACCCTGTTTAAGCACACTGCAGCTAAGTGCAAAGCAGCTACCTGTCCAGATACGTTATGCACGAGTAGGTCGTACAGCGTAATGCTGACTGTAAATGGAGGTTATAATTCAGAAGTTCTCCGCACGGATCTGAGTCCTTATGAACGCACAGACCCACGTGGAAGCGCATATCACCGCCCACTCTCCTTCACCTGCATGCCTATCCCCACGCCCCTTGCAGGGATTAGACATGCGGATTAGGGACTATGGGCCTGATCCTGAGCTACAGCCGCCGTCGCTAGTACGGCGGCCGTAGCTCTAATGCGCATGCGCCGGGCAGATGTTGCCCGGCGTTACTATGGAAACGCTCAGCGCTACATCGTTGATCTGGATCAGGCCCAAAGTTACAGATACTAGGGTACATAACAAAGAAACAAGAGCATGCTTTAGATGCAAGAAATTAGGACATTTAAAGAAAGACGGCTCTATATGGAAAGGAGAACAGCAGAAACTACTTTTGAAAGGGTCTAAGCAGAGAGTCAAAACTGCACTCACAGATGTATGCACAAAAGAGTGGAATGGAACATTTAAAGTGACAGTAACACATATGAACTTTAGTTGGTACAGAGATTCAGTAGCGACAAGTCACATGACAAGCGACAGAGATTTCTTCACCGAGATTGACACAAGTCATAGAGAAGCAATCTATTTTGCAGATGGTACCAATATCACTGCAGAAGGAAAAGGGCACAGGCTGCTCATATGCTCCAATGCTAACAGAAGTGATAGAACAATGCCAATTAAAGATGTATTATATGTTCCCAGATTGGAAGGCCGATTAATATCTGTAAAGTGCTTGACGGCTAAAGGACTTACAGTTAAATTCCAAGATAAAATGTGCATTATCCAGAATGGAACAGAAACAGTTGCCACAGCTAAATCAGAAAACCACCTGTATTGTCTAGACACTGTGGCACAACAGGTGAAATTAAGCACACACGGACACTCAGACTGTATTCACATGTGGCACAGACGACTAGGACACAGGCACCCAGACAGCATTAAAGAACTACAAAAGAGAGACCTAACAGAGGACCTCACAGTATCAGACTGTTCAACAACCATGAGGTGTGAATGCTGTATAAAAGCCAAAGCCACAAGAATAACAGCTGCAAGACAAAGTGAGAACAGAGCCCAGAGACCTCTAGATCTCATACACAGCGACGTGTGTGGCCCACTGCAAGCACGCACACCAAGCAGTAATAGATTTATAGTGACTTTCATTGAAGACTACTCCAGATACACAGTTACTTATTTGATAAAAACCAAGGATGAAGTACTGGACAAGTTACATGATTACGTAACACTGGCTAGAAATAAATTTCAAAGAAATCCACTAGTATTTCGTGGTGACAATGTGAATTCACGGGTCACAAAATAGAACACTTCCAGAGACGTCTCGGTATAGAGCACCACAAAACAGTTAGAAAATGAAACAAATAGCCACGCTAGAGTGAACTGGCAATAGGGATGTATACACACCAATGGTCAGATATTAAATATTTATTAAATTAAATGAATAAAAAATACATGAAATGCATAAAAACATATAAATGCACAATATAAAATAAAACAACAAAAAATGCAAATTAGAGAAGTATAAAAAATAAAAGAAAAGTGTGATCAACAGTGTTAAAGCGCTACATAGGGAATCTTCTAAATGGTAATCTAACTGGCTATTACCAGTACTGAACACAAATTGAAATAGAAATTTAATATTAGTAGCACTTCGGTAGAATTCCTGGACCTTACTATATTTGTGGATAATGAACGTTTAAAGGTCAAGAATTTTATGAAACCTACCGATTCTAACTCCTTTATATGTAAAAAAAAAAAAAGCTGCCATCATAGGAATTGGTTAGAAGGGGTTCCCGGTAGTCAATTTCAAAGATTAAAAAGAAATTGTACAGATGTAACAGATTTTTATAAAACAAGCAGATATTATGAAAAACTTTTTTATGGAAAAAGGATATAAAGAGCAAGATATGAATAACACTATAAGAAAAGTAATGCAACTAAACAGAGAGGACCTTATGCTTCCAAAACAAAAAGTGGTAAGCAATAAAAATACTAACTATCAGATGGCCTTATATCATAGGGATCATCAGGAGATGGAAAAAATCATTAAGAAGAACTGGAATGTCCTGATTCAGGATCCCTTATTGAAAAAACATTTACCTAAATACCCTAGATTTATTTACACGAAGGCCAATAACTTAGCTACATCACTTACCCATAGTGCATACCACACAGTTAAAAAGAACACAAGCATACGCTCTAAGGGTTTTTATAGATGTGGCGATTGTACTATGTGCAAAACCCATACGACACAGGCCTCTAAAACTACAAATTTTCAGTCCACCACTAATAATAAGCTTTTTTCCTATCAAGCATTTTATTACTTGCCATTCTAAAAACACAGTGTATTTAATAGAGTGTATATGTGGCAAACAGTATGTGGGAAGGACCACGCGCCCCTTGAAAGTGAGATGGTCAGAGCACCTTAACAATATCAAAAAAGGTGTTCTAACCCACAATCTATCTGCCCATTTTAAGTTACATCACCAATGCTCTGCAGATTCTATATGCAAGGCCATTGGTATAGATAAAGTAACCCCCAAATGGAGGAATTGTGATGCTTTGAGTGCACTTGCTAAGAAAGAAATGGAGTGGATTTTCAATATGGGATCCCTCCACCCAGATGGTCTCAATTTGGACTTTGAGGTAAAATGGTTTTTATGAAATAGCTCATATCCTCCTTTTTATTCAAGAATTACACTCCTTGGACCCTGATTTTATTGTTCACATCTTATACTCATGTTGGTTTTTATCATATATTTTTTAACATTCTGTGTATTTATTGGTGTGTATTTTTATCAATATTTGCACTTTATGATATCTGTACTATTTATTTGGAGAATTTTATTGAGGTATCAATGCAACTTTATGAATGGGGATTTAGGGACATGTGTTGTGGAAAGATCCTCCCATCCATCAGTATTATCCAATCAGAATATTTTCTACTATAGAGGATACCCTATATAAATCCGTTTTAAGCATTATGATGTTATGAGCCTTGAGAAAGGGTGTTAATACACTCGAAACGCGTTGGAAATTAGCTTATTTCGTGATTTTGGACCTCATCTTTAATACAGGATATGGACTTGTCCTAGTATCAGTGTGATGAGCTGTGAAAATCATCAATCGCTTTTTATTACAAAACATACAGTGTATTTGTCACATTACGTTTGTGAGTATTATTTCATTTGCTGTGAATAAAACAGGATTTTGGTTTGTATGTTATCACCCTATGTCCCTGCGATTTCTTCTTGTCTCTGTCATGCTACCACATCCCGCTAATTGAAAGTTTGAATCAACCACTTGGAGCCAGGAACAGGAGTGAGGCTCCAACTGTCAGTTTCCACGCTTGCCGGATGATCGACTGCGGACAGTTTGAGACAGAGACGCATCGGACACATTGAAAGCCGCGGGGATCCCAATACGGTATATTAAGGCTCAGGACATTACACACTATATAAAGCACTTGTAGGGTATATTAAGGCTCAGGACATTACACACTATATAAAGCACTTGTAGGGTATATTAAGGCTCAGGACATTACACACTATATAAAGCACTTGTAGGGTATATTAAGGCTCAGGACATTACACACTATATAAAGCACTTGTAGGGTATATTAAGGCTCAGGACATTACACACTATATAAAGCACTTGTAGGGTATATTAAGGCTCAGGACTTGGCACACTATATAAAGCACTTGTAGGGTATATTAAGGGTCAGGACATTACACACTATATAAAGCACTTGTAGGGTATATTAAGGCTCAGGACATTACACACTATATAAAGCACTTGTAGGGTATATTAAGGGTCAGGACTTGGCACACTATATAAAGCACTTGTAGGGTATATTAAGGGTCAGGACTTGGCACACTATATAAAGTACTTGTAGGGTATATTAAGGGTCAGGACTTGGCACACTATAAAAAGTACAGGAAGGGTATATTAAGGCTCAGGACTTGGCACACTATATAAAGCACTTGTAGGGTATATTAGGGGTCAGGACTTGACTATATAAAGTACAGTAAGGGTATATTAAGGGTCAGGACTTGGCACACTATATAAAGCACTTGTAGGGTATATTAGGGGTCAGGACTTGGCACACTATATAAAGTACTTGTAGGGTATATTAGGGGTCAGGACTTGGCACACTATATAAAGCACTTATAGGGTATATTAGGGGTCAGGACTTGACACACTATATAAAGTACAGGAAGGGTATATTAAGGGTCAGGACTTGGCACACTATATAAAGTACTTGTAGGGTATATTAGGGGTCACCTATTTATATTTACTGCGCATGCGTGCGGCAGATGTTAGGCCAAGTAACGGGTTAGGCCGTTACATACGTAAATCCATTATGTACGTCAGTGCTTACGCTAGGAAAAGTTGAAGTAGGGTTTAGGAATCGTAAAACGGCCAATGTATGTACGAGCGAAGGGAGAGCCTAGGGGAGTGCATAGAAATTACGCTAGAGTAAATACGCTACGTGGTGTAACGTAACTAGCCTGTAGGTCTGGATCTACCCCCATGTCAGAATTGGAACTTTCTGCATTTTAGCTGTACCGTAATAATATTTTTCCACTTTTGATTCCTGCCTGTACTGAAACAGCCACTATTAAGCTGTCGGTGGTATCACATGTCGAAATAGCATTTACAGAACCGCCAACTACATCCCGGCAAGACAGGGTAATGCTAAAATGAAGAATGAGGACACAATGCAATTCTGATATCGGCAGACTGGAGTAGTCAGAGATGAGCCAGGGGGAGGAGTAGGACAAGGGTATGGAAGACCCTGCTTGTGAGAGCTTTCAATCTAAGCAGATAAGGGCAGGCTAACAGGAAACACAGATTGGGGAAAGAGGGGAGAGGGCATGAGGAAGGGAGAGAGTGATGTCATAAAAGAGATGGAAGAAAGATGAGGGAGAGGCGGGTGTGAAGGGCAGGGAAGAGGTTAGGTGGAGGAGGGGTATGCTTGCAAGAAGAAGATTTGCAGGCTTCTAGAGTTTACCAGTAAAGAGGTGCAGTTCGAGAGAAGTCTTAAATACAGGTGTGCAATGTAGTGTTTCGTTTGGAGGAGAGGCGGCGGTAAGTGGCTGAGTA
This sequence comes from Limnodynastes dumerilii, assembly GCA_011038615.1. Lineage (NCBI taxonomy): Eukaryota > Metazoa > Chordata > Amphibia > Anura > Limnodynastidae > Limnodynastes > Limnodynastes dumerilii. Next base: position 1,117,123 of record WWET01000090.1, on the reverse strand, counting down.
TAACACACAGATGTTACTTTACTTTCACCAAACATATCAATTTAATCATGGAAGGAATGGATGGCAGTCTTGATCTTGTCCCGTTTTCTTCTAAGCCTGAATATGTTTGAAAATGTAAATGTTTGTGGGCAGACAAACAGGAGACACAGATTGCCAGACTCCCGCAGGCTTTCCGTACGTGCGGGGGGTCTGTCCGTCCGACCGACAGAAAGAGAGGAGAGCACGCCCCCTGTCACTCCCTTCTCTTGTGCACGCTTTATGGTAGCTTACGCTGCCATAAGCCTACCTTAAGTAAAGCGTGCAGGGTGGACCGCTGATCCGCACGAGTCTGGGAGCCCCTGCTCACACTGTACAATTACCATGCTCCCCCCGCCCACTTTAGCGGGCAGAGGGGAAGCACAGCCCAAATAAACGCATAGCGTATTTACACTTTTGTAAATACTGGGCACTCCCCTAGACACTCCCCTTGCTCGTATGTACTTTTGCCATTTTATGCTTTCCAAACCCTACCTTAACTTTTAAAAACGTAACTCCTGTCTGCCGTAACGGCTGCATGCACTTACGCACCTAAGCACGCCCATACTATATGATTTAATTGCCTCCCCTCGCCTCCATAGCATAATTACGGGTGTCGTATGACTGGCACGCCCCTTAGTTCGTAGTTACGCTCTTGATACTAGGATGGTATGTACGTTCAGAGTTACGCGCCGTAACATTTGCCGCATGCATGCGCAGTACCTGCAAAATAGCGTTTTTACAACTCCAGCTTACGGTAAATACGCTAGCGGACGTAGCTCTGGATCTGGCTCAAAGTTCCGCACGATGCTAGGTACATTAGTATTACTGCCTTGCATGCGTAAGTGGAATAACGTTACTAACTTTGGACCCGGGCCAGAGTGGGGAAATATGGGAGAGGGCAGAAGGAAGGCAGAAAGTAATGTCATGAAAGAGATGGGAGGAAGATGTTGGAGAGCGATAGGGCAAGAGTGTGGAGGGGAGGAATGTAGTCCAGCCGTCCTGTGTTCTTCTAACCCTGAAACTGGTTAAATTAGCCCTTGAGTTGGCTGTTTATGAAGCTTGTTGTTGAGAAAGGCATCAGCTAAACAGGAAAACAAGCCCGGCATTAAATCTCACATAAAAAGTTAGGTTGTTTGGCTCTTCTGAACCCAAGTAAATCATTTGTGGGTTTTGTGGACATGTCTTTAATGGATTCTGTGATTTGTACGTTTATTTTTCGCCCATACTGAACTACGCCATAAAAAAGAGATTCTGCCAAGCCCGTGCTTGCTTGCAATCACCTGATGGCTTTGTTCTTTAATGTTTTATTATCTAAGTGTTTGAAATAGTTTCTTTCAGAGACCGTTGTGTTTGCAAAGCAGAGCACTAAGTCTCATTTCTGTCTCCCAGCACTTATACAGCAGATCTAGTTTCCCTCCTGATAATTATGGAGTGGGGGTCGGATCCAATTCTCTGTGCGACAACCAACTTATACACGCAAAGGGCCGAATCCGGAACTAAGTCCGACAGGGGACTCAGGATCCGGTCCTTTGCGTTTCATTCCCAGTCATTTGCGTAAGTCCCCGACTCGGTACATATGCGCATGCCAGATATTCCGACGGTGTAAGCTCTAACGTACTTAATGTACGTTAGTTATGATGGGGCAAATCCAGAACAACGCTTCAGTGCGAAATTACTCCTGGCGGATACGTAAAACCGTGACTTAGTAAGTACTGCGCATGCGCATGAAAGAGGATACGCCATTCACGTATCAGTAGCGTAAATTCGTTCGAGGGGACGTGCCAATTTTACGTTAGCCATAAGTACGCTTAAAATACGTAATGTAGGCGGGGTTTGCATTTAAATCGTACAGTTTGGGCGTGCTTAGCGACATAACTCCTCGCTGCCTATACGTACAGGTGCAGGCGTGAGCGGTTACGCTGGGTAAAGTTAAGGTAGGGTTTGAAAAGTGAAAAGCAGTCAAAGTACATACATACTGGGGGTGTGTCTAGGGGAGTGTATAGAAGGTACGCTCGCGGAAATACGCTACGCTAGTAAACGGATTGGAGGCAGAGTTCTGGATCTACCCCGATTACTATATCCCCACCATATAGGTGCCAGTAAAAGTTAAGGTAGGAATCTGGATTTCCTACCGACAGCGAGGAATGCAGGGGGGTGTGCACTCCCCGCTATGGAGCGCTAACTGGCCCAAAGTGTGTAAACTGGGTGTCTGGAAGAAAGGGCTTCAGATGTTACGCACAATTTAACTCAGTTCCTTATGATAGGAGATCTGTTGTATGACAGTGTATCTGCCCTCAAGTCTGCACGAGAGAGGGACTTGACAGGAGAGTTCACTCCTCTCTTCTGTGCGGAATGCCAGACCCCAGTATGTACGGAAAGCGTGAGGGGGTCTTGGATCCTCAGATCTGATTGGATCTCAGAAAAATCACACCGTAAACTAGTCCTCTCACACAGACAAATTTTTTTCGATACCCAGCGCCTACCTTAATATTACTAACACCTGCAAAGGAAAATGGCAGCAGTGTAAAATGCCAGGAAAATGGAAAATAGGAAATATAAGGCCATATTCACAGATTTGTGTGTATAGAATCCATAGGGCAACTTACGTGTCCATAGGGCAACCTTAACTGTACGTGTGTAGTTACATTCGTATTTTCCTTCCATACGTGCATGCATGACTAACCGCACCCATATTAGTTCATTTAAATACCTCTCCCCACCCACTTTCCCTAAAATACGCACGTACAGAATTCAACCACTCCGTACGTATGTCACTAAGTCCGATTTAGAAATCCGGATATAATGGACTTGCGTGCCTAAATCCAACGTAGAGTGCGTATAAAAGGTTACTACGCATGTGCAATGCAACCATACCTAAAAATATGCACGGAAAAAGTAGCAAAATCGGATCTGTGAATACGGCCCATAGTCCCTTAGTGTAGTGCCCCATCTGAAAAGGTAAAAGACATGGGGGTAGATCCAGAACTCCGCTTGCAATACGTTTACTCATGTGGCGTATTTACGTGTGCGTACCTTCTATACACTCCCCTTGTCACACTCCTTGAATGTACGTATTTTGTCCGAGATCCGCTTTCCAAACCCTACCTTAACTTTTGTCCACGTAACCAATGTCATCCGCTCATGTACGCATGTGCGACACGTATTTACGCAGTTAAGCACGCCCATGGATATAAACTGGAGGGTGGTAGATTCAAAGGAAATGTGCAGAAAAATGACTTCACTGAAAGGGTGATAGATAAGTGGAATATTCTCCCATCTGAGGTGGTTGAGGCCAATACAGTAGAACAATTTAAACATGCTTGAGATAAATATAAGGGTATCCTAAATTGTAAACCAAATTGAGGGTAAATAGGGTCTAGGGTCAGTATAGTTTTCAATAAACAAATGGGCAGACTAGATGGGCCGTGTGGCTCTTATCTGCCGTCACTTTCTATGTTTCTATGTTTCATACTGTACACTTTAAATACAAACCCCCGCCTACTTAACGTATTTCAGACGTATTTTAGACTCAAAATTGTCACGCCCACACGTAAGTATTTACGTGACACATACGTGAATGGCCCATATGTTCACATTTACGCCACCTTATGGAGCGTATTTTCTATGGTGCGCATGCGCAGTACTTACAAAAACGCGAGTTTACGTCTCCACCACGCATAAATTCGCTCACAAGCGTTGTTCTGGATCTGGCCCATGGTAAGTAAATACATCCTAACAATAAGAAGGGAGGGAAATGAATTTAAAAAGAGGAAGGGTCGCGGTGTTGTCCGTGAAGAGGGTGTGGCTATCACTCTGATAGGGCTAAGAAGTCTCTTAAAACACTCCCCTTTGTTTAAATGACTGTGCTTACTTTGTTGTTGTTGTTGTAAGAGACACCTCCCATATTAATTTAAATGCTTCCCTTCCCCCGCCTTGGTGGGCGGAGGTGAAGCACAATCCCGCTTAAATCCATCGTACGAAACTTTAACGTAACATCTGGAGGGCGTATGTGTGCATAAGTGGGCTCACATATGTAGCTGTGGATCCTTTCCAGGGTTAGGAATTAGGGGTATTGTAATGCCAAAAATAAACACGTGAGCATTATAATATTCAACCAGTGAACGCCGCCGGCTTTTCTTTATCGGCACATTGGACCGAATTCAAGCTTAAGAAGCTCCTGGTCATATACACAATCTACGTACCTTCTTTAAGAAGAGTAGGGGGGGAAGGGATTTAAATTAGCCGGGGAGGGTGCAGGGGAAGGGATCTCTGTTCGTATTTTCTTTTTAAGAAGCCATGTAAAATAGGAACAGTTAGTTCCTATTTTAGTGCCATAAGGATCCTAGAAACGGGGCCTGGTTGTAGGGCAGGTCAGATGAATAAGGTGCGAATACTGCCCCACCTAACTCCTTCTGATCTGTGAATACGGGCCATCGTTCCAGCAAACCATATGCGTCCTGCATACATATCATATTTAGCGGTAATGGGCTGGATCCAGACCTATGAGTGCTTTACGGCCACCTGTGGTCTGTATGGCCACCATCGTAGCGGAGAGAGCACGCCCCTCTGTTGGGTGTAAATCTGGACACTTACGTGTCCAAATTCCTACCCTAAAGTTTACGATCAGCTCTGCGGCCTTACGGCTGTTCCTGCCTCGTCCCCTAATTTGCATGCCTATCTCCATCTTTACGGTGGAGATACGGCATGCGTAAAGGGGGGAAAGCCCCCTTTTCGTAACAGCCTTCGGCCATAACTATAGTTACGGCCGCCGGCCCTTATGCCGCCATATGAAAGTGCACAACCTTCAACACAGGGAAATTACGGCCGTAATTACCTTGGCGGCCGTAGGTCTGGATCCAGCCCATTGGACCTGATTCACACTTAAAAAGGCTTTAGGGTGCAGATCCTAAACTATGTCCGACAGGGGAATTACGATCGGCAAGATCGTAATTCCCCTGTCCTGTAGGTTGTGTGCATGCGCACAATCTACTTACGACAACGTACTGGCTGGCGTCTGTAACAGAATTCTGTGCACCAGTGGGTATGATAAAGGGGTGTTAACCAGAGGTGGGATTCAGCCGGTTCTGTCCGGTTCTGCAGAACCGATACCTAATGCTAGGTATGGTTCTGCGAACCGGTTGCTAATGAGCGCCGCTATAAACAGTGGCGCTACCTAATGCTAGGTATGGTTCTGCGAACCGGTTGCTAATGAGCGCCGCTATAAACAGTGGCGCTCATTAGCAACCGATTCTGCGAACCATACCTAACATAGGTATCGGTTCTGCAGCGGCGCTGCCATCGCCAGCCTTCTCCCCGGCCTCCTCCCCCT
>WWET01000090.1:1052455-1106422 GCA_011038615.1 Limnodynastes dumerilii | reverse complement strand
TAGATTGAATTGAAATTTTATTTTTGTTGTAGGTGGGGGGGTGGGGGGCCCAAGCTGATCTTTTGCACCTGGGCCCATGAACCTTTAGCTACGCCCCTGCTGACAGCTATTATGTCGAAAAACTGCAATGTAGATTGAATTGAAATTTTATTTTTGTTGTAGGTGGGGGGGTGGGGGGCCCAAGCTGATCTTTTGCACCTGGGCCCATGAACCTTTAGCTACGCCCCTGCTGACAGCTATTATGTCGAAGATGAAAACTGCAATTAATAACACTTAATCGATTATTATTTGTGAAGCGCCCATGGAAATTATTTATTCTTGCAGTCTAGCTCATAAGACAAACCGAAGATGGAGATGTCTAAAAATAGCAGATTTTCTTTCTTAGTGGACAGGCTGTAATTATGGACCATGTCGTATTTAATCAGCCATAAATCTTAAGGCAAGTCTCTGGGTTTCATTATTTCCCAATTAAATGTTTATTTGTGCTGTGTGGAATACTTTGCAGATTATTTCATGGGTGGGGGGTGGGGAGCTTCTTATTTATTTTGCATGTAAAATAAACAGTATATATCTATGTGAAATGTGTTTCGTTCTATGGCACCCTGTAGAAAATCAAAGTTATTTGCTTTCGTTTTGGAATGCTGAACGTTTCAGTTTTACTGTAAAGCCAAGGATAAGCTAGAAGCAAAGTGAGTGAGAATTTATGATGGGATATTTTTTACATGGATATTTATCATGGTTTTAGGGGATAGAGGAGAAATCAGGCCAGTGAATAGTAAGCGTATCATTAATATACTATGGGCAAAGGATACTGGATCACAACATGTTGCTAACTTGAAATATTTATTTTTCTTATAAACCAGTCAAAGAAAAGACTTTGGGTCTGATCCAGAGCTGTGCAAAAAAGTACTGTGCATGCTCAGATCAGGAATGCGCACAGAAAGATGGGCGCAAGGCTACCTGTCTGCCTGTGTCCGCATCCGTGTGCTGCGTGTTAACGGGCTAGGGCTTTCCACAATATTTCAGTGAGAAAAGGGGTGTTACAGCAGGGCTGCATTCAAGGGGGGACAGCCGAGAGTACTGTCCCAGGCCCACAGCTGATCATTACAGGGCCAATTCTTTCAAGCGCACGGGCCAGATGGTAACGCTGGTCAGCGGGTCCCACCGACACATAGGGGGGGGGCCCAGTGGTTTGTCCAGGGCCATACAAATTCTGAAGGCGGCACTGCATTTCAGTCCTTCTGCTAGGTGCAGGAGCTGTCTAGTATATCCCGGAAATTCTGCGTCAGCAACTATGCGTAAAAGGAGGCTGAATCTGGACATTTTTTTCCCTAGTATATTCAATATATTTATTTATTTGACAAAACCACCAAACAGAAATACATAGAACTGGATCCAGAGTTTAAAAATAAGAGGAAGACAGGTGGAAATTTAAACAAGGTTGTCAACTCTCCTGGAATATCCAGGAGACTCCTGAAATTTGGGCAGTTCTGGTATCCCGGGAGGAAGCCGACAAAGCTCCCGCAAACCCCACCAGAAATCAAGCACTATTGTAATATTGTTACTAGGGATGGGTGGGGCTTGATGACTGGAACACTAGAAATTACATGAGTGATTGCCTGGGGGGCGGGGCATAATTATGTGATTTGCATAAATAATGTCATTAAGACCAGCCTCCTTGCAGAAATCTTTGGCTTCCCTCCGGATTCTCCCGGAGGGAAGCTTTAAAAAGTCGTCCACCCTGACTTTAAACCTGGGCAAAACCAACTTGAATCAGGGCTGGAAGTGAGGGTGTATACGGGGATATGCTATACCATCACTTATCCCACTGATTTTATTGAAAAGCTATAAATCGCCATCTCCACTTCCATATGTCTATATTGCCACTTCTATATGTCCATACCGCCAATCCATATGTCCATACAGCCACTTCTATATGTTCATACCACCACTTCTATATGTCCATATCGCCACTTACATATGTCCATATCGCCACTTATATATGTCCATATCAACACTTCTATATGTCCATACCGTCACTTCTATATGTCCATACTGCCACTTCTATATGTCCATACCGCCACTTCTATATGTCCATACCGCCACTTCTAAATTTCCACTTTAGCCACTGTGTTGAATTGCACAAATTGCATTTCACCTGGTACAAGAAGTAATAGAGTTGAGTGGTGATGTTTCCTTGCCCAAGTGTAAATATAATTTTAAAATAAAGCTGCTCAGTGTGCATTAATCAAAAGCAAAGAATTCCCCTGCGTGCAAAAAATAATATATATTTGCCTCCCCCTGAAATTCAAAAGGTGTAACTTTCCACCTTATTTCCACTTATTCTCAATCTTTGGGTCAGGTCACCAGGAGTCTTCTCCTGTTGTCACTGAGTGGAGCACTGCTCTATAGAATAATGAGAGGGAAATACCAATCATAAGTACATGATCACTTGTGGTCCCTCCAATGGGCCCTGTTTCACACCTAAGTAGCAGCGGAATATTTGGTGCGTATATTTAGGATTTCTGGGCCTGATTCACAGATATAAGTACGCGCGGATTTGCTCAACTACGCAACTAAGTGGCAGGTGCACTCCCATGACATCCCCCTCGTTCTTACTGATCTTTGCTAACTTCCCCCTGCATAGGGATACCTTAACTCTCTGTGCATATCTTTGGGCCAGATTTAGACCTGCGCCCGACAGGTCACTTACGTACGCAAGGTGCGTAAGTGGCCTGTTTTTACTGCAGGGCGCATGACGATAGTAACCCTAGCGCTGCAAAAATTGTACGGAATTATTCTTCCATACGACCCATTTACTCACAAATGGGCTGTGCTTCCCCTCCGCCCGCTATAGTGGGCGGGGGGAAGCATGCAAAATGTACAGCGTGGGAGGGGGCTCCCACAACTGTGCGGATCAGCGGTCGTATGGCTCGCTGACCCGCACGACTGATTTAAAGCACACATGAGAGAGGGGAGTGACGGGGGGCATGTCATTTTAGGTACATTTTTAAGTGTGAATTGGCCATTATCACGTGTCTTCTCTTATAGGCCATATTTACAACTAAGAACGTACAGAATATCCATGGGCCTGATCCAGACCTACGGGCGCCTTACGGCCACCCGAGGTCTGTACGGCCGTCATCGTAACGGGGAGTGCACCCCCTGTGCGGAAGTCTGGACACTTACCCTAACCTACCCGCATTGCTGAACGTAACAGGGACTCCTCCACCCCGTTCCCTAATTTGCATGCCTATCTCCACCTTGACGGCGGAGATACGGCATGCGTAAAGGGGGGGGAAGGCCCCCTTCTCATAACAGCCGGCCATTACGCCGCCGTATGAAGGTTGTGCGCCCCCATCTCCCATTCGCAAACTTATTCCGCTGATGCTCTTCTTCTCCTCTTTTCCGTGGCACTCTCTCGCTGAATGGCGCTAGCATGACCTTGGGGTCACACCAGCGTCACTCAGATGGGAGGCAGCTGACAAAAGGATTGCACAGACAGTGCCTGGCACAGATAGTCCTTTGCCAGAACCCCTTTGCTGTGATGCCACTGGATGGTGCCCCCTTCATATTTGGGGGGGGGAGGCGAGATTTCTCCTCTCCCCCTCCCGTTTGGACGCCTATGGTGTGTGGTAATGTGAACATGAAAGGAAAACACAGCAGCATCCTGCAGGACATGATGAATTGTTCCTGCCACTCTAGGCTCATAATATAAGAGATAATAGATTTGAATATTACGTATTGTGCCTTCTACAATATGCAATAGGCAAGAGTTAAAATGTTGGCACGCATGCTGTATACACCCTGATATATTACTACAGTAATTATCCAATCCTTAGCTCCCAGTAGTCAGCTGTATACATAGTTATAGATAATTATGGCTTTACAAATACAGTTTTGCCGTTTTGTTACTGTAATCCTCATTGAAACTTTAACCCTTTCCTATATCCGTAGCTTTGCCTATTAACAAATGAGCCTTTTCCTAAGGAATGACATATTGGCATTTAACCCTGGAGAATATGCCAGTGATTTACCAATACCTTTCATAGCTGTAATTCCTCTGTCACCGTGGCTTTAGTGTTCAGCAGATACAATATATCCTCTGCATATGTTTCTCTCTCCCCCTGCCTCTCACTCTTTCATTCTGGAGCGAACGAGACCAAGTTCCACAGCCAATTAAAAATGTATTGTGAATACACTTTATGTAAACAAAAGAGAATCAGCTGAAGAGGCCGGTAATCAGAGACGGACATTCATTCACATCATTGAAAATGCTAATGGGTATCCAGCCGGCGTCGGACCTATTGTAAAGAGCACATTGCGGCGCGGTCTACGCCTGACAAACTGATTATTGAGTAATAATGACCAGGCGCTTTAAACTAATGGCCACTGATTTGCAGCAAATTAAGTAATCAAAATGTGCTGTCAGCGAGAAAAGTCATTCCCATAATAGTGACTCTTATTTGATTTGTTGGAGTTCTCATTTCATCTCACCTGAGGTGGAATACAGTACATACTGGCTTGGGCATCAGAGGAGGAATACCATAATAAACCAGAGCAATCCTATAATAAAGCATTGCATTTAGGGCTTGATCCAGAGGGGAAAGTGGCAGTTGACCTGCTCTCTTCCTCCCCAATGCAGTCTGCGCTCTTCCTCCCCGATGCAGTCCGCTCTCTTCCTCCCCGATGCAGTCTGCTCTCTTCCTCCCTGTTGCACTGTGGTCTGCTCTCTGCTTCCCATGGTCTGCTCTCTTCCTACCCGATGCAGTCTGCTCTCTTCCTTCTTGGTGCACTGCGGTCTGCTCTCTGCCTCCCCGATGCAGTCTGCGATCTTCCTCCCCGATGCAGTCTGCTCTCTTCCTCCCCGATCCAGTCTGCTCTCTTACTCCCTGGTGCACGGCGGTCTGCTCTCTGCTTCCCGTGGCCTGCTCACTTCCTCATGGTTTACTGTGGTCTTCTCTTAGCTAACTCTGGTCTGCTGCCTTCCTCCCTTGTGCTCCTGAAAACTGCTCTATGTTTCCTGTGGTCTGCTCTCTTCCTACCTGGTGCACTGCAATTTGCTCTCTGTTTCCTGTGGTCTGCTCTCTTCCTCCCTGGTGCACTGCGATTTGCTCTCTGTTTCCTGTGGTCTGCTCTCTTCCTCCCTGATGTGCTGTGATCTGCTCTCAGCTTCCTGTGGCCTGCTCTCTTCCTCCCTGATGCACTGTCATTTGCCCTCTGTTTCCTATGGTCTGCTCTCTTCCTTCCCGGTGCACTGCAATTTTCTCTCTCCTTTCTGTAGTCTGCTCCCTTCCTCTCCGGTATGCCACGGTCTGCTCTCTGCTTCCAAGATTAGTGATTAGGGTTAGGGTTGGGTAATAGGGTCAGGGATTAGGAGTAGGGATAGTGCTACAGTAATGGCAAACAAAAATGTCGACATTATGTGTATTTAATAAAATACTTACTGCGGGGCTGAAAATGTGCCTATATTATTGTAAAAACATAAAAAATAAAATAGATATATATTGGTTTTGATTATGTTTAAACATGATGTGCAAAGTGGAAGTTGACCTGATTCCATAGTAGGTAACTGGTACACCCTCAAAAATCGTTAAGAATTACTGTCATACATTATATCATGGGTGGCCAAACCCAGTCCTTGTGCTCTATCAATGGTCCATGTCTTCTAGGTCTCAGTTATGTCAAAAGACAGGGACATCCTTAAGTGTGTAGCTATCCTAAGCCACCTTACATCCGAAGGGTGATTACTAGTATTATGTTGTCTTGTGACATCATATTGTTTTTTGCAGTATTGCATTATCCTATGATGTCATATTCTGTTCTGTGATGTCATATGCAGTAAGGGGTTATAGTAAAAAAATATATCTAATATGCAGTAATAGGTTTTCCAATGTTAGTATGCAATTCGTTATGTCAAATTCTGTTCAGTGATGTCATATAGGTATTCCAATGTTAGTATACAGTGCTCTGTGATGTCATATTCTGCTCTGTGATGTCAAATGCAAGAGGTTATAATAAAATATAGCATATCTAATACACAGTAATAGGGTTTCCAGTGTTGGTATACAGTGCTCTGTGATGCCATATTCTGTCATGTGATGTCATATGTAGTAAGGGGTTATAATAAAATATATCATATCTAATATGCAGTAATAGGTTTCCTGTGTTAGTATACTATGCTCTGTGATGTTATTTATTGTTAAAAAGAACACAAAGACAATATGGTGGAACTTGAAGGATAGATTAGTGAAGTTCAGTATAAAATGGATAAAATGTAAAGTTCCATCTGGTGGTGAAAAAGACCATATTTTACCTCTATCACCTCGCGTGGAACTTACTCTTGTCAATGGAATGTGACCACTTCTATGAATGAACAAAGTCATTCCAACCCATTAAGCTGAAGTGCTTGTTTATTGGATTTAAATAAAACATAGTGACAAGCAAAATGCGTGTGGTGCCTTGATGGGTCACTTCATCAGGTAAGTGTGCCTGATACGCCCACCGAGTCTTTGTGTTTTGGTCATTTTATTAATATCTTCAGTCGTACAGTAAATTCATACAAAAGAATATGTTTTCTAACTCACCTCTGTGATAAGTAAAACTGTTCCCTTAGTTATTGGCTTGGTAGTAAGCAGACAGGGGATGAGCCAGGGTAATCCTTCGCTAGTATTTTATGGTTTTTAGCTGTAGACATGGCTTATCTAGACTGCAGTAAGGCTTCTGACACTACCACATCGCAGACTGTTAAATAAGCTGGAAACTTTAGGCTTGGATTCAAAGTTGGTCGCATGGATATGATATGAGTGTGGTTCGCTGGTACGATGGTCTTCATTTCCAAAGACCATCGCATTACAGCAGTCTGCATTTAGAAAGTGGCAATGTTGCGACTCCTGGAGGTGCGAATAGTCAGCTGTAGAAAAGGTACGTTTTTAACCTAACCTCTCTTTTCCGTTGCCTAACCCTAACCTTCCCTTTCTTCAGCCCTAACCCTAACACTCTAAGCCCCTTACTTTAACCCTCAATGCCATGAAGCCTTACCCTTCAGGCCCCACAGCCTAACCTTCAGCCTATCCTTAACGTCCCCCTTAAGCCCTAACCCTAACCTTGGCCCGCCGTAGCCGCCGCAGCCTACCCCTCATCTACCCTCCGCAACTGCCGCAGCCTCTCGATATTGGGAACGGGGTAATAAGTTCCCGATCCCAATAGCAAATTTCCATTTTGAAAGCTTTTTAAACAATGATACAGCCGCCATTCAGCCAACCGCATCCCACACGATCTTGGTTGCAATATAGTTTTAAAGAGTTGTAGTAAATGGAACGTGCGGGGGTCCGTAGTTATGCAGCCGGAGCTAGGTGTACATGCCCTTACGTGTCCAGATTCCTACCCCGCCCCAACCCCTCATTTAAATGGCGGCAATCTAGGTCAGCGCCTTCTGCATAAGTACTGATGATGCGCAGATGTTCCGACAAAGGGGACTTACGCAACTGACTTTTGAGACCCGCGAATCAGGACAGTCCTGTCTTAGGGTAAGGGGGGCGGGGCATGTACAAATCCTGCACAAGGGCCCCCTTCTTAAAACGCCCCTGCCAGGACGGATACAACTGCATACACATCTGTTCTGAGCTTGCCGGGATACACTATAATATCGGATGTAGGTTCATCCCTGAATCCGCCATGAATTGCAAAAATCAGGATGACTATTTGTCAGTGATGTCAACTTGATGACGCTACTTTTCAGCGATTTAATTACTATCTTACATCACAATGCACCGGTATATATACAGCAATATCCAAACAGTGGTAAGTTAAAAAAAAAAATAGCTAAAAATCGATCTTGTTTAAATAACTCTCATATTCTACACTGATTTTCTCTGCCACTCACTGATACTTGTAGCTTGTGCAGTGACCAGGCTGTAAATTAATTAGGATCTAGCCAGTCTATCATACAGCGTTTTAACCCAGCACAGTGAAGTATATAGCTAATTCCATCATATTCTGATCTCATTTAACTCTCGCGTCCTAAGCAGAACTCCATTTGTAAGGTCACATTTGCATGAAGATTTAATGATAGTAGGCATAGATTAGTACAATTTTGCCTAATCCTTCATCAGAACAATGTACATTTGGTAAGTAAAATCGGGCCGGTCGCACTCCACTAACTTTACGAAAATTCCCCAAGCAGGCTGAATTTCTTGGATAGATTATATATTATAATCTTGTTATTGCTCCTGATAGATTGCAATTATGATTAATTCTTCCCGACAGCAGTAAAAACTGTCAAATCCAGAAAAGGCCATAGGAGGAATAAAACATCGACCCGTGGGTAGCATTTGAAACATATTAATAAAAGGTGAATCTTGAATCAAACTGACATATACATCTAAGCACAGATTGGGTAAGTGTATCTTTATTACTTAACTAAAACGGCTCTATTCTAGCTTAGCGCAATTAATGGCGAAAAAAAAAAAATCTCTCATAGTAAACTTCTCTTTTTATTCCTAATGCTACGATACAGTATTCAGCAATAAAATTAAAAACTAAGAAAAAAAAAGGAAAAAACGACACTTCTCGCTTACACAAGGGACAGCCACCGGCCTTGCAAATTTAATTTTTAGCTTCACTAGGCCAGTGTATTGAGCCAAAAAAGTATTATAGCCTAGTTTAAATTTAAATTTAATGACATTGATATATTCTAAATATTCAATGAAAACGGTCGAACACAGATGCAGGACGCTGAAGGGCTGGGAGAAAATGGAACTTTGGAAAAACAGCAGTTCTGGCTGGTAGCACACACAAATGACTTGGGCTTGGGGTTGCCAAGGACTCTGTGTTAGGATATGGAGGTCTATTTAGTCATTTAGTATTCGTCCCCCTAGCAACTATGTCAGGTTGGCAGTGACTAACAATATTGGTATCCACAAACCCAGGTGAGAAAATATCCCATTAGAAAATACTATAAATGACTAACGCAGTCAGGAGTCTCCCGGAATATCCAGGACACTCCTGAAATTTGGCCAGTTCTCCCGGTATCCCGGGAGAGCCAGCAAATCTCCCGCAAGCCCCTACCGGCTATTAATCTCTATTGTAATCCCTGATGGAGCGGGACTTGATGATGTCATCAAGCCCCGCCCTTCCCCTGAAACACTAGATGTCACATGAGTGATTGGCAGAGGGTGGGGCTTAATGACGCAACTTGCATAAATTGTGTCATTAAGCCCCGTCCCCTTGCAGTTATCTATGGCTTTCCTCGGATGGAAGCTTTAAAAAGTCAGCAACCGTGGACTAACATAGGACCAGATTCAGACATATGCCAAGGGGAGCATTCTTTATAGCTATGATCGTAAACCCCCCCCCTCTCCTTTTGGTACTATGGTACATGTGTGGGCGCCACAGTAAGAGATTTCAGAGGTTTCAGGTCCATCCTACTAAGTGTTTCGAAAGCCAGGCCGCTCAGAGCAGGAAGTGGAAGCGCGTCTGCTGTGTAGGCGTGGTCATTGTACGGGTGGTGCTCAAATGTTAAGGGAGGGTCTTGTTTGAGTAACTACCGTTACTCGTACGGTAGTTAGGATGCTGCAGGGATCCAGTATATAATTCTCAATACAAACTGCCTTTCCTGGGTTTCTAGGATGCAAATTGTGGACATTTTCTGATCCTTGCGAAGTCTGGATCCAGTTCAAAAGGACCCCTATGGTGGTTGAGTGTGTTAAATCCGTCTATATCTCCTCACTGCCCTAAACTAGGGTCAAACCTGTTATTCCCACAGTCTACCAGACATTAACAATTGCAGCTTGAAGTTTAAGGGGGCCCCCCTATATCCTCCTTACTTTTGACACCTATGCTTAAGGGTCTAATGTCTTTTTTCCAAAGGAAAAAGAAAACTGTTCCCTTACCTTTCCATACGGAATGGGAGACAGCAAAGGCACTGCCCACTTCCTCTTTTGCTGCTCACTTCCTCCTTTGCAACCCTGACAACAAAGCAGGAAGTGGGCTGGGCCTCAGGGCTCTGCCCTTTTCCTCCTTTGCTGTCAGGGTTGCAACCATTTTCTTCCCTCTGCTGAACATGAACATGTATGTTTTTCTTATTAATGGTTTATTACATGGTTTTTGTGTTGTGAGATGCTCCTATGTGCATCACGGAATGTAGTTGCCATTGCGTCAATCCCATTATTGACACCAATACAGCCGACAATTTAATCGCAATTGTATCAGTGCCGTCAGCCTTCCTTTCAATGGTGAATGTTCCTATATTGGCTATTTACAGTACCAAATTGTACTTTTTCAGACGGGGACAGTTAAGGTTAGGCTACTAGGAGGGCAAGGTTAGGGTTAGGCTGCAGAGGGGGCCAGTTATGGTTAGGCTGCGGGAAGCAGAACCTAACCATAACGAAAATAGTACCTGTCGCCGTTGGAATCTTTGAATACACACCATTTGCCGAAAGAATGCTGCCTCATCTAAAACAGCCGAAAGTTGACCGAGATGTGGTTTGTCGGAGGGGCGATCAACAGCGTAACACACAATATTTTGCATTGTATTCTGTTTATTTTTATTTTTTTGTACATTGTATTTTCACCGCTTACAAATTAATTTTATGCATATAGAGGTATATAAGCCACATCATTATTTTGTCGTTGGATAATTACAATAAGCATGGCATTACAATTTGAATTGAGTTGTTTGTGAATAATTATGCTTGGCCACTTTCCAGGCATAGAATGAATCCTAATAACAGCAATTTTATTATTATGCCGGTTAATCATGTTTCAAAGGTGAGCTCACTGCATGTAAATGCATGATCTATGCACATGTATTCCAATGCATCTTTTTATATTTCTTTTTTTGCAAATGAAAAGGATAACCTATGATGTTAATTACATGAGATTGTGTGTACTCAATACGTCAATAAAATAATGCCTTGAAAGTTATCTATTACACATTGTAAGACTTATATAGCCAGTGAAATAAAGGAATATTATCAGTCAATTAAAGTTGCAAACCCACATAGCTTATTTTTGTTCTTTAAAAGCAAATTAATATTATTCAGCCATGAATCTCATAGACAATTTTTTTGCTGTTTTCCTGCAAGTCATTGGGCTGGATCCAGACTTAAGTAAGTGCTTGAAATTAGTTATTCCTGGGCTAAAACCATGTTGATTTCAGGGGGAGTCAAGGTAATTATATTCTTTGCATGCAGGGATATATCTTTGAATTGCTTACTGTACACAGATACTGACCAGCTTGACTATCACACTGTTATTTAGACTTGGGCTGGGAAACATCACCTCTTAACTCTAATACTGTTTGCAACAGATGAAATATGACTCCCCTGCATTCAACATGGTTTAATCCAGGAGTAACTCATCTCAAGCACTTACTTAAGTCGGGATCCAGCCCATATTATCTTCTTTTCAGTTCTCTGGAGGGCGGACCAGTTTGTCTTGTTCATATGTGGTCATTAAAAGTATATATTATGGGGAAATATGTGTTATTATTCAAAGATTTAGGTCCGGATTCAATGTTTACTTGCCTATTTTTCCGATTATAGCTACTACGCATGCGTACTAACTATTTTACGCTATCTACGTGGCGTTTTCCTTCCGTAGATTGGGTACATGCGGTCTTTAAAGAATGCATGTACGCAATCTACGTAACGAAACGCTATGTAGATAGCGTAAAATAGTTACTAAGCATGTGTAGTAGCTATAATCAGAAAAATAGGCATGTGAGTAAAAAATTTCGGGGTTGTGAATCCGTTCCTTAGTTGGTAAATTGATGGTGGAAGCGATGAGGAAATACATAGAAAACTAAAATCTAAGAATGAAATGCTAAATCCGTATGTTAGCCTCTGTTGCAGTGGCTAATGTACGGAATTTGGCATCGCATATCCCGCACACAGGAAGTGCAGGACTCGCCTCTTCCTGCACTCTTGCATGTGAAATATATTTCCGTGCCCTGTACAATAAGTTATGTATTCTGCAGAACACTGAATTGTACGTAAATTCTTAGCACAGTCCTTACTGTACAATTTAAATGCCCATTCCCACCCACCATGCGTTTCTGTGTGCGTGGTGAGTGGGCGGAGGCTGAATTCCACACGGAACACATGCGGCGTTCCGTTGCGGAAATATTAGTACTGCGCATGCACAATACCAATTCACAGCTGCCTTATGTAACTAGCTTACGTAAATCAGCGGAATTCTTCATTCTGGATCTGCCCCTAAATGTTTTTTTTTATGATGATGTGAAAGATTTCTTTATTTAAAATGGATGTATTGACAGTTGTTACTAAAGGTCACATATTGCCCAAATGTTGGCGTTTTCCTATTCAGGAATAAAAGGATCTGATTCACAGTTAAGAAGCTGCTGTTATTTGTATGCATGTTTTTAAGAATGGTGGACTATATGCACAGATCCGGGTGACTTAGGAGTGGACAGTTCCACACCTCACTCACCCGTACTGCCTCTCCCCCGCCTCCCAGGCTAATCTAAATCCCTCCCACTTCTACCTAATCCCTCCCCGAAGCGGCATTACGCCACTTCTTTCTACTTAGAAACTCTGTGCGGGCTTTAATGATTGCATGGAGGCAAATCTATGTTTCGAACTGGTACGTAGATTGCATAAAGCACCTACTACACAGACGTAGTAGGTCCTTTACTAAGGATACGCACCTAAGAAGCGCCTGCACATGCGTAGTGCCCTTATTTACGCTGCACATGCATAGTGCGCTTATTTAGGCAAGCTACGCAGGATTTAAGAACGGAGATCCATGAAGAGCAGTTCTCAGTAATGAGATAAGTAAGAAGAGGTGGGGCCAGGCCAAGTTAAGAAGGAAGTTAAGAAAAGGGCATTTAAGTTGGGCAGACAGGGCGTGGGTTGTACATGCATATTTTAGCTACTTAAAAAGAGACATACGCATGAAAAGATAAGACTGTCTATGGCCTTCTTAAATCAGTTAAGAACAATAAAACCAAGGGTGTGTCAAGGGAGTGGCCTTGCAACTTGCGTATAATTGCAATCCATTCCTTCTTATCTCCTTCTTAACTGTGAATCAGGCCCGAACTTGTTTAAGAATTCTTTCTATTACTTGTCCAGTCCTATATTAATAAACATTTTATTTTATGTTCTTACAGATATCACACAACAAATTATCCAAAGTAACCAAAGGTAAGAGTTCACTTCTCAATTGTGTGTTTTACTGAACATATCAAGATGAAGAATCTGTGTGGACTTTGTATGTTCTCCCCATGTCTGTATGGGTTTCCTCCGGTTACTCTGGTTCCTCCCACAC
This sequence comes from Limnodynastes dumerilii, assembly GCA_011038615.1. NCBI lineage: Eukaryota > Metazoa > Chordata > Amphibia > Anura > Limnodynastidae > Limnodynastes > Limnodynastes dumerilii. Next base: position 1,093,132 of record WWET01000090.1, on the reverse strand, counting down.
TCCAAAAACATGCTGGTAGGTTAATTGACTGCTGAATAAATTAGCTCTAGTCTGTGTGTGTGTGTGTGTGTGTGTGTGTGTGTGTGTGTGTGTGTGTGTGAGTGTGGGTGTATATGTCTGTGTTGGGGAATTTATAACGTAGCTCCAATAGGGTAGGGACTGATGTGAATGTTAAATATTCTCTGTAAAGCACTACGTAATCTGATAGCGCTATATAAAAATCTGATCATAAATAATGTAAAATAAACACCACTTTATTATGGAGAATTGGAGAAAAACTGAGACTAGAGTGACAATAAAAACCAAGGAGGTTATTATTGTACTGGGGGAATTTACTGAACACCAGGACAAGGGGCCGTATTCAGAGAACCATTTTCATGTTTTTTTTTAGGTACGTTTCAACTGCGCATGCGTAGTAACTTTTTACGTAGTATACGTAGACTATACGCGCATAAGTGCCTCACGGACGGTCTTGTGATTTGCACTTGGGTACAAACGTCCGGATATGCGACGCAAAAATACGCACGTGAAAATTTAAATAAAAATGGCATTTAATGAAGGTATGTGGGCGCTACTAACATGAATCGCACGTATGGAGGACACATACGCACGCAACTGCTCACGGAAAGTTACAAGTGGTCTATGGAGGCGGAAGTCACCGAGAGAGGGGAGTGCCATTGGTGTGAGGGCGTTTGGCCTGTGCCAGCCGTGCGTATAATTGCGTTCCTATATGGAAACGGTTCTCTGAATATGGCCCAAGGTGAGAAATTGGACAATGCCGTGCTGCAAGAGAAGCTAATAATCATGGGATTTTAATCTACCTGATGTCAACTTTGAGAAGCCTTTTGCGAGCTCCATTAGAAGTAGGGACATATTTTTAATTCATTCCAGGGAGTACCCCCTAAACAATTGGTGAGAGAGCCCACTCGCAAGGAGGTTAGATTAGTTGCTTGTGATAATTTGCCAAAGATGATTATTTATGTAAAAAAAAATGGAAAACCCTGTACAGAGTAATCTGCGAATTTTTAGGCTTCCTTAGAGATATCACCGGTTACAAACAGTTATAGGCTTACTCTGTGATGTCACTGGTTAAGAGTGAAGTCATAGTCTTCCTCAGTGATGTCACTGGTTACTAAGGAAGTGATTGACTTCCTCAGTGGTGTTACTGGTTACTAGGGAAGTAATAGTCTTCCTCAATGGTGTCATTGGTTACTAAGGAAGTGATTGACTTTCTCAGTGATGTTACTGGTGGTTACTAGTGAGGTTATAGGTATCAGTGGTATCACTGGTTACTAGTGAGTTGCTAGTAAATTGATAGGCTTCCTCAGTGATGTCACAAGTTGCTAGTAAATTGATAGGCTGTCTCAGTGATGTCACTGGATATTAATTAATTTATAGGTTTCCTTAGTGATATCACTGAGGGAAGTAATAGTCTTCCTCAATGATGTCACTGGTTACAAGGGAAGTGATAGGTTTTCTCAGTGATGTTACTGGTTACTAGTGAGGTCATAGGCTTCCTCAGTGATGTTACTGGTTACTAGTGAGATCATAGGCTTACTCAGTGATATCACTGGTTACTAATGAATTGATAGGCTTCCTCAGTGATGTCACAGGATACTAGTGAATTTATAGACTTTCTCAGTGATGTCACTGGTTGCTAGTCAATTGCTAGGCTGCCTCAGTGATGTCACTGGTAACTGGTGAATTCTTAGGCTGCCTCAGTGATGTCACTGGTTACTAGTGAATTGTTAGGCTTCCTCAGTGATGTCACTGGTTACTAGTGAATTGTTAGGCTGCCTCAGTGATGTCACTGGTTACTAGTGAACTGTTAGGCTGCCTCAGTGATGTCACTGGTTGCTAGTGAATTGTTACGCTGCCTCAGTGATGTCACTGGTTACTAGTGAATTGTTACGCTGCCTCAGTGATGTCACTGGTTACTAGGGAATTGTTAGGCTGCCTCAGTGATGTCACTGGTTACTAGGGAATTCTTAGGCTGCCTCAGTGATGTCACTGGTTACTAGTAATTAGCGTGGAAAAAGTTACTATGCATGCGCAGTTAATCCGCTCCTAAAAATATGCACGCAATCCCACGCAGAAACGTGTCTGTGAATGCGGCCTTTCATGTTTACAGTTGTATTCTTTACTTTTAGTTTCTTTTTCTTAAATTATAATAATAAGGGGGACTCTTGCTAGATCTTCCTGTGCAGCCCCTCCCCCACCCACCCAATGTCACCTTGAGAGTTTGTCAAACAAACATGGCGGCTGCCGCTTCAACTTATTATCCGATATTCCTCAGCACAGCCCACCCCCTTCATTTTACTAGCTGACATTGTTGCTGCTTGTTTTTCCGAAACATTTCCTTTGGAGAATTTACTGTAACAAAACTATCACGCTGACATAATAAAGGGCTTCGATTCTCTGCTGGTTAAAAATTGGATCTGACTCATGCGGGCTTTGATTTTGAGGGGATAATGATTACCGGGGTTAAATTTTTGCTTCTGACTTCAAGCTGTAATTCCAGTTTAATGGTGTAGTTTGTGGCTCTCTGTGTGCAGTTTAAGTCTCCGCATAAGTACCAAAATCTATTATTTGTCTCCATTTGTAGACAACATAATCGTGTTGGTAAATGACAGGAGCAATTAAGTGTGTAACATTATGAAGAAATAAGGGTTCCAGGCCTTAGGATTTCACTTTATTTCCAATTACAAACCTGATGGAATGCAAGTATAAAAATTCTAGGTTCCGCTCAGTTTGTTAGTGACCCCCTTTGTCTCATAGGAAGGAGCAGGAGAGTAGAAGAAAACACGGGCCAAAAATGTTTGCTCAAATTGGAGGATTTTTTTTGTATACTGAAAAATGGGAGATAAAAAAATGTGAATATTGTGATTCTCGCATATATTTACATTATTCTGAAGAACTGGTTAAACTGAAAAAATAATTAGTAATCAGGGACCTGATTCACAGTTAAGAAAATGCAGCTTTTTAGGTGTATATTTATGAAGGGATATACTGCGCAGGCGTAGTAACCTAATATACGCAATTTATATAGGACTTAAGAACGGAACGGCTCTGAGGGCTGTGTGTGCTCCGTGCACCTACTTCCCCGCACACCTCCCCCGCCCGTCTCAATTTTTAAGTACCTAATGGCATTTAACTAACCGTGCGTATACGTACGTAATATGCACAGAGGTTCCCCACCCCTCCCTCCCAGCCTAATCTACATCCCCCCCCACTTCACGCAATTTACCCCAGAGGCTGCCTTAAGGCTGCTTTAAAGGCCGCATGTAGTTAATCTGCGTATAGGACCACTACGTAAATTGTGTAGTCTATATCAGTGCTCCTCAACCATTTCTCACCCTCGGCACACCTAAGCCCTTCCCAGAATTCCGTGGCACACCTAAGCCCTTCCCAGAATTCCGTGGCACACCAAAAGCAAAAATATACAAAGAAAAATGGCAGGAATTACAATGTGCATACACAGAAAGTATATTTGCTATATTTTATTTGGTAAATTTAACATCGCAGCTAATAATTATTTTTTTTTTCCTTATAACTTATGTTAACTGTGTTAGCCAGTAGCCCCCATCATGTGTCTACAGCCTCCCCAGTGGTCCACATTCATGTGTCTGCAGTCTCCCCAGTAGCCCCCTTTATTTGTCTCCAGCCTACCCAGTAGCACCCATCATGTGTCTTCAGCCTCCCCAGTAGTCCCCATTCATTGTCTCCAGGTTCGCCAGTAGTCCCCATTCATGTATCTGCAGAATTCCAAGTAGCCCCTAACATGTGTGCGCGGCTTCCCCAGTGGTACTAAACTCCTCCCACTAGCAACTGCAACCCGCCCTCTCTGCTGGAAGATTCCGTATGTGTCTAAATTAGATGCCCCTCCATTCGGTTTGTTGTACGTCTTTGCAAATGGCAGAATTCTTCTGATTTTAGGTGCGTATATTCAAGAACAGATGCACTGCGTATGCATAGTAACTTTTATACGCTATTTGCGTAGGACTTAAGTTCGCAAATTCCGTGCTTATACGCTACAAACTTATAGGGCCTGATCCAGACCTACGCCTGCCGTTGCTAGGACGGCGGGCGTAAGCGTAAGATCGGCTGAAAAGCCCATCTGCGCATGCGGCGGGCAGATGTTGCCCGGCGTCGCTACGGCAACGCCCGATCGTGGATCGGGCGTCCGTAGCAGCGCTGTAGGGACGCTGGAGGGGACATCCCCCAGCGTCCCTACGTTCAGGTTAGAGTAGGTGGGCGGGGGTAGCTAGTTTAATGAGGGTGGTAGGGCGGGCTAGACGGCCATACGCTCCTGTACGAATGTATGGCCCCTTCCTTACGCCGGCTGAAGTTAGGGTAGCCTTCAGCCGGCGTAAGGAAGGGGCCATATGCCCGCACAGGGGGAGTGTCGGTGAAAGTGAACGCCGATACGCTGTGCTTTAGTAAGCACAGCGCATCGGCGTAAGTCTAGATCAGGCCCATAATCTCTAGGTTCGTAGTAACATACGCAAAAATGGGCCTTCCATGAATAAGTACCTAGGCAGATAGGAAGATTTGGGTGGAGGGAGGCATTTAAATGACCAAATGAAGGTGCGGTTATGCAGTTAAGTTCCTAAGTAGACGCTCTATGCATTCAAATGCGAACCTACAGTTAAGGGAGCCCTATGACACTCGTAAGTCACATGAGAACCTGAAAACAGGGGGCGTGCCGATGGAGTGTCATTGCTAATAGTTGCGCATATAAAGGAACCTATCGCGTTCTTAAGTGTGAATCAGGTCCTTAATGTGGACCTGGGAAAAAAAAATCTGCAAGAGGACAACTTTAGGCAGGGCTAACAAAACATAAGCCTAGAAGAACAGTGGACATGTATAATGTGCTGGAACCAATGAAGTATAAAAGTGTTCTGTAAAAGAGTGACAATTAACTGCAACATCTACTACTAGTACTTCACAATACAATAAAGAGATTCATTGAGAACTCTATACAATGCAAGTAACGTCCTAGTAACGGATGTGGTATGTCGGTACGATGGTCTGTTTTGTGACTGACTACTGTACGGCAGATGAATGGCGACTACCGGCAATTGCCGGCATTATGCATTTAGGAGAGCGACGGTGTGTTCTGTGCCAACAAGTAAGCGTTTTATACTTACCCTAACCTTAACCCTCTCCTAACCTTAGCTCTCCGTTTCCCACAGCCTAGCCCTAACGTTCTTTTTCTTGGGCCCTGACAATAACCCACAGACTAAGTCAACCCTCTATGTCCCGCAGCCTAACCCTAACCCTGCATGCCCTGCAGCCTAACCCTAACCCACCATGTCCTGAAGCCTAACCCAACCCTCTATGTCCTGTAGCTTAACCCCTAACCTTCCCCTTCTTGAGCCCTAATCTTAACCCTCCATGTCCCACAGTCTAACCCTAACCCTGCATTTTCTTGCAGCCTAACCATAACCCATAATTTCCTGCAGCCTAACCCAACCCTCTATGTCCCACAGCCTAACTCCTAACCTTCCCCTTAAACCCTAACCCTAACCTTATACCTGCCACAGCCTGTCGCTATTGGAAACTGGTCGAAAAAGGTACCCATTCCCAATATCAATTTTCAATTTTCTGTGGTTTTCGGCAATGACACCTTCAGCTAATGGCAGGGTCATTGTCGGAGGGGCAGCCACATTCCCCTTGTACCTACCAGAGTCCATCCTAGTGACCCCCTTTCTATAGAGATGATGGACCGAATTCCCACCAGGGGACGTATTTCACATACGTCCGCATTTTACCGATATTTGCTACTGCGCATGCGTAGTAACAAATTTACGTAATCTACGTATCGTTTTGTTACATAGATTGCGTATATGCGGTTTGATCTCTTTAATTATAAGAGGCTCTGCTGAGTGACCTTAAGTGTCCGATGGCCTACCGGGAAAATTCCCTGTATGTCGTATGACCAATCTGCCTCTGAATTGCTACAATATTTCAGGTGGAAATTGAGGTTTATTCTCAGATGCTGTATTGAAGGATTCAGGATAATATCCATTACAGGTGTGTATTGTTATCTATCGGTCTGTACTCATTACGGGGGTTAATTAATATCTGAAACTGTCCAATCCCCCCCACACCCTCCCCCCCATTGACTTGAATTAGAATGCCCAGCTGTTTTGGATAACTCATTAAGCGGGTTGATGGCTTAGAAATAAACATTGCCTTCCACTTGGACACCAATTACTCTGTGCCTTCTACACTGCCGCGCGGCAAGACTTCAGACGGATATCCATCATTCCAGGTTCTACCCTGTTGCCGCTGTCTGTATGAATGACTGCTGCATCTCTGTTATGGAGTCACACGCATTGAGAAACCAATTTGCAGTAATGCATAATCAGAGCAGTTGAAAGCAATATCCATTAATAAATGTGGGAGTCTTGATTTGCAATTTTTTTTTTTCCGTCGGCAATATTACCCGTGAGCAGCTTGCTATTTGCATATTTAAAGCACCTCATAACAATTTCAGGAAGTGATTTGTTAATGATGAAGTTCTCGAAACAGCTTTCAAGCCTGTAATTGACGCCGGGCTGGAAAAACGACAAGCTCTCAGCCCTCTTAGTCTGTGGCGCATTGTTTGGCATGCTTGATGGCACAAGGCAAACTGGCCATCAGAAGACAATTTAGGACAGCTGGGATGCTTTTGCAGTGAAGGATGTTGGCACCACTGTGGATATAATCACAATAGTGGCATCATTTAGCTTTTGGCTTTGATGGCTTTGGCAATGCACAATTAAAAATAATTATTTCATGGCCTGATTGTTTATCCCACAAACAAATAATCTGTGACCTATTGAGGGCCGTGAGGTGAGGGCCGTGCTAATAAGATGTTGTGAGTGATCCACACGCACAGTAATAAAATGTCACTTGCAAGTCCCAAACCCTGGGACACTCTAAGTGTCAATTCTAACTTGCTTATTTTCATATAATAATCTATATATAATGTCATTGTCATATATAACAATACTCTGTTGGCCAGGGTGTATTGTGGTCGCCAGCTTCTATTCTAGTCTTCTAACGTCAGGAGATGTTGGCCAACATCTCCAAACAGGTGTCCCCAGGGGGGGGGAAACATGACAATTTTTTTTTAGACAGGACTGGGTGGAGCCATGTGGGATTGGGGGGCGGGGCTGAGTAGGCCTGTCTACGTAAAATAAGCTGTCAGAGGTTGACAGCATAAAACAGCCCTAAGCACTTCATGTATGAGTGCCGAGCGCTATGGCGAGGGCGCCCTCATGCAATTCCGTTGATCCAGAACTTAACGCAGGTGTTAGCATGAACAAATGGCGACAAAACATTTGCACCAGTCACAGGTCGAATCTAGGTCCAAAGGGACTATTACATTGGACCGGATCCAGACTTACGTACATGTACCGTATGGGTGCGGGTCACCGCTGAGAAAGGCCCTTCTTCGAAAGGGACGTTCTCTCAGATTGAAAATCGATTGCATTTGCTTTGAAGAGGCAAAGCAATCGATCATCTGCAGAATGAAGACGCTGCAACGAAAGGTGAGTATAATTCCATTCCCTATACCCCAACTCTTATCCTAATCCTTACCCTAACCCTCCCCATTACCCTAATCTTCCCTTACCTTCCCTGCAGCCTAACCCTAAGATTCTCCTTCCATGACCCTAACCGTCCCTTACCCAGAGCCTAACCCTAAAAGTCCCTGTAGCGGTTACTCACCTCTCCGATGGGGTCTGCTACTGGTCCAGCAGGTGGCAGCTTCCCAAAATGAATGGGTAAGTATACCGATAGAGCAACCTTAATTCTCCTGTCTGTACGAACGCTAATGTGTACGGAAGTCTGTAAGCCAGCGGACACTCTATAATTTATATGCCCCTCCCCTGACCATCTTGCGAAGGAGGAGGCAATTCGCTCTGTTGTCTAGATCTATTAATGTACCGAATCGCATGTGGAGATGTTACGGTTAGGCTTACTTACGCAACAGGATTGCGGAAGTAGCCTAAGGTACAGAGGCCTGGAACTGCTCCATAGTGTGTACTATCTAGCTGTAGCTAGTAATTTTAGTACCAGGGGCAAAAAAAGGATAAGAGGTGCCCCCTACCCTCTAAACCAATTTAACCTTAAATATAAACTTACTGCACCCCCTTTATGCTTTGCACCCTGGGCGGCTGCCCCTCTAGTGGCCCATCTTGCAATCATTTTTATGTCCAAAACAAAATGAAATTTTCAGGAGTATAGTGTCTGATGAAGAGATTAAACGCTGCATATCTGATGACTGTGCTCACTTCAGGGTAAAATAGTCTGACTGATTGCTGGAATGGAGTCATTCAACTTTAACTTTGCAATGATTTGAGCTGGACGCTCCATTGGCTGTTGTGCTGCCCATTTATAGAGAAGGGTTGATCTAGGATTTGGGGAGCATTCGGTGCTCAGTTCAGCGTTGCTCTCGATGACACCCTCTTTTATCTAGTGAGCTATATATAGTCTCTTTTTATTTCTTTCTTTCTTTCTTTTATCTCGGAGACCGCAATCCGTCCTGTGTGTGACACCTCATTTACATTTTCTGCACTTTGGTCAGGCAGAACGAGTGATAGCCTCTACCCCACCCATCCTTATGTATTCTCATTAAAGCTGCTCTCTTTTCATCACAGCGGATACTGGTTTGTCTGATGTGATTCAGTGGATTTCATCACTTTACATTCATACACAGGCACTTTAAAACCTACACTCTGCTACAAAATGACAGTGTCTCGAAGCAAAGGATAAAACGGGCCGATATAGGATACAAAACAAGCTGCTGTTTACACCTAGGAAAATGTAGATCTTAGAACAAATAAAAAAAAGAAAATCTAATAAAAATTTAAAGAAATCATTGTTTTTCACATTTATTTTCTATGTGTCTTGATATGTAATAAGTAATCTTGTAGCAATTTCTTTCACTTAATGCTTTAAAGGCCTTTTTTGGGTGACTGTCTCGCTGTCCTGATAAGTGGACTGTGTTTGCTGTGTTTTTACTTACTAGTTTAATTTAGCCTTGTGAGGTTGTGCCAAAAGGGGTGGAGTTTGGGTGGGTTGGGGCGGAGTTTGTGCAGATCAAGGGCAGGGTTTGAGCAGATCCGCTTAGGTGTGTATCTGGGGTGGTGTTTGGGCGGAGTTTATTTGTCCTGTTTTCTGCATTGCAAATGATATGTTAGGAGGTATGCTTTTAGCAGGGCTGGTGCTAGGTCTCCAGACGCCCTATTCTAATGGCCGCCATACACTAGGGCGATTATCGGTCCCAGCTGGGGTGGCCCAATATACGGGACGATTTCCTGCAAGGGAAATCTCCTGTTATCGGCAACATACACCTCCTCTGCTGGGACCGATAACCCTAGCAGAAGAGGGGAGGGGGGAGGCAGGGCTCTCTATGTCAGAGCAGCATAGTGCATAGATCTGCAGCAGCGGTTATTACAGGGAGAAATACAGACAAGAATCAGCCGTAGCCGCGCTTCACACAGCGCAGATTCGGCTGATCCCTGTCTGTACTACTCCCTGCAATAGCCGCTGCTGTATATCTATGCACTATGCTGCTCTGACAGCTTTGAAGGTATAATTCAAAGCTGACAGTGCAGCTTTGTACATAGATATGGAGCAGCGTCTACTGCAGGGATAGGAAGCCATTCAGCTTGCTGATTGGCTCTCTTAAAATATTGGGAGCTTTCTCCCGATATTTATTAACTTTCCAAAAATATTTGGCGTTTGGAAAAACGATCTTTGCAACTAACTAGAGCGATTATTTGCCCAATCACCCGATAATTGGGTGATTGGGCAGATAATCGCTCTGGTGTATGGCCACCTTAAGGTTCTGCCCATTGACCACCCTTCTCCTGTGCACTCTTAGGGCCAGATTTACTAAGCCTTTTCCTGTTAATCAGCTGCAGAAATCAGCGGATCTCCTATTCACAGTCTTCTCAATAAATACTTAAAATATTTATGGACCTGATTCACACTTGAGAGGTGTGGACAGAATTGTTCATCCCCTAACCGCCCCCCCCCCCTTTTTACGTACCTTATGGCACTTAAGAGTGTCATAGGGCTACCTTATCTTACCGTGCGTAGTTTCCTTCTTAAGAAAATGCCTCTCCCCGCCTCCCCGGCTAATCTAAATCCCTCCCACTTCTACCTAAACACTCCCCGAGGCGGCATTAGCACGCCTCTTTCTAACTAAGCTACTCGGTGCGATCTTTAAAGACCGCACGGAGGCAATCTACGTGCCTAACCGGTACATAGATTGCGCAAAATGTACTACTGAGCATGCGCAGTAGTTACATTCGCAATATTCGCAAATTTAGTGAATCAGGGCCTATGCACTGAAAATTTTTCAATCAATCAATCAATCAATAAATAAATACTGATGCTGCAATTTTTATGGAGACTTAGTTTTTCTGGCAGCACTAGGGTGCAGTTATTACACAGGACACGCCCCTTTAGTGGTACAGGACACACCCCTTTGATGGTACAGGACACACCATTTTGGTGCAGCACCTTGGTAGTGCTCTTACAATCTAACTGATATCAATTTTCAAAAGTCGGCGCCCATTTATTTGCAAAAGTTGGCAACTGTTTATATGTGCTGGGTTTTTTCCAAATGCAAGATTCATTTCAGTCTTCGGTCTAGTGTTTTGCCTGTTGTTATGTTGACAGTCAAAATGTCGACAAGACAAATTGTGGACAAGTCAAAATGTCAACAGTTGAATATTATGGACTGTATTCACAGATCCATGGGCCTGATCCAGAATTACGCCGATGCGCTTGTGCTTACTAAAGCACAGCGTATCGGCGTTCACTCTCCTTGACAATCCCCCTGTGCGGGCGTATTTTCCCTTGCTTACGCCGGTTGAAGGCTACCCTAACTTCAGCCGGCCTAAGCAAGGGAAAATACGCTCGCACAGGAGCGTTGGTACGCTAACCCCTCCCTCATTAAACTACCTCCCCCCGCCCACCTTCACTAACCTTAACGTAGTAACGCTGGGGGACGCCCCCTCCAGCGTCACTACGCTGCTCCTACGGCAACATCTGCCCGGCGCATGCGCAGATCGGCTTACGCTTATGCCCGCCGTAGCTAGTACGGCGGGCGTAGTTCTGGATCAGGCCCCATGTGTATAAAGTGCGCAAATATACGCACATACGTGGCCAGACAACACCCATGACACTCCCCTCACACAGATGGATTTCCGGTGACTTATGTGTCTGTAGGGCAACCTTAACTCTACCTGTGTAAGTTACTTAAATGCCTCACTCCGCCCACTTTCTTGGAAATCCGCACGTACATCGCTTCGCACATATGTGATTAATGGACTTCCGTGCCTAAATCCTACGTAACTTGCGTGGAAAAAGTTATTATGCATGCACGGTTTATCTGACCCTAAAAATACGCACGTAAAAACAGGCAAAATCGTATCTGTGAATCCAGTCCTATGTTAGTATTACATATATATAACATAGATAATATCACATTTCATAAATTTTTTACAACCCGCCTTCATTATATTATTATATACAGATGTTACAAACAAATAATAATATTTATCAACATTTTTACCTGTCGCCAATTTGACCTATTAACATTCTGACGGTCAGCATTTCATACCAGGCCCATCTAGGGAGTACTGCAAGGATAAAAGCCTACTATTGAATGGCAAGTTTACAGCTTGAATTTAAACCCAGCGTCATATTTGATAAATAACGTTGCTTGTATTTTTAAGGTATGTTTTTATATAACGCGGCAGATGTGTTTCTTTTAACAAAAAAATGTCAAATTGGTTAACACAAAACACTTCTAAAGGTTAATGACTAAATTCTGCAAAACATTGTCATGTATAGCGCTGGTGTTTAGCATTTTAGATACAATCCTCCACTGTTTTATTGTGCCTCTGCATTTGCAATTTCATCAGGAACTAAAACTCGCTATATGCCCTGTGGCACTGATTTGAAAAATTGCTCAAACTTGGGATAAAGGCACTGTGCGCTGCATTAAATCAGCTTCATTTGTTTCATCTTTATAACCAGTGGCTAATTTTTATTCCTAAAGCAAGAATCCACTTTACTAATGTGCCTCTTTCTTGCTTTCCGCTGAGTGGGCTCACTTGGTGAAGTGTCAGTAATAGGGGGGCTGTGGTAGTGCAGTTAATGAGGGCAGTTTTCCTGTACCAGCCTAATGTCTTTAAGGAGTAGGTTTGTCTTTATGGAAAGCGTTTGCATAAATGTTTGCATCTTGTAAGTATTGACTGGTCCAGAGCCGAAGTAATGCGGTTTGCGGGGGGATGAACTGCAGGACGGCGCCATGCTGGAGAAGCGCTCTTCCCGCTACCCGCTCTGCAGCAGCGACCTCATCATGTGTTGCAGTGACTGTTACTCTGTTTGTATGACAGGCAGGCTGAGGCAGCGCAGCTCAGGGTGAGGTCGGTGGAGCCAAGAACAGGTGGCGCACAACCTGAGTGTGTGCGCGTTTGACACTTGGGTGCTCCCTGTTGTATCCTTTTTCATATGAGCAGCACAAGTGCATATTATTGTTCTAGATACATGATTGGGCCACGTTTGGGCCTGTTGAAAACCATCCAGGACAGTTCTCCAAAGAAGAAACATCTGAAGCTTGGTACACACTGGGGATTTTTCTTATGATGCGACATCTTAAAAAGACAGCACTCGATTTGAAGGCCAGATTTACTAAGGGGTGAGTTAACTCGCCCTTAAAAATTGCCGCACATCTTCGTAGTAGAACGGTGAGTTTTTTAAAAAACTCCCCGGATTTACTAAGGGGTGAGTTTCACTAGCCAGTTTGAAACAACGGCGATGTGTGTCAGTTATAATCATAGCGCGTTTGTGTAAACTCTCCGGAGTTTGGCAGCGATTAGTATTAAAATAACGTTAAAGTGCAGAAAAAATGTTTCCCAGTAAACTCGGCGCTGTTTGCATTAAATTCGCCAGAGTTCACATCATATACACTATATAAATGTTTACACTTGGAGGTGGTTTGCTGAACTTGCGAATGCTGCAAAACTTAACTGTAAGTCCCTTGTAACACTTTGTAGTGTTTTTATATGTTACATTACTTGTTTTTTTTTATGTTTAACACATTATTATTTGATTTTTTAATACAATCATTTAAAAAAAAGCTGTATGCAGCAGGTTGCCACAAAATGCCATTGTACAGTAATTAACAATGACCATTAGCTGCTAGCTCTTGTTAGGCCCTTTTTAATGGCATAGGCCCAGATCCAGAACAACGCTTGTGAGCGAATTTACGTGTGGCGATGGCGTAAAATCGCCTTTTAGTAAGTACTGCGCCTGCGCACCATAGAAAATATGCACCGTAACGTAGCGTAAATGTGAACGTATGGGCCATTCATGTATGTGTCACGTAAATACTTACGTGTGGGCGTGCCAATTTTACGTTTTACAAAAATAAGTCTGAAATACATTATGTAGGCGGGGGTTTGTATTTAAAGTGTACAGTATGGGCGTGCTTAGCTGCGTAAATACGTGTTGCACATACGTACATGCGTGGATCACTGCGGTTACGTTGCCAAAAGTTAAGGCAGGGTTTGGAAAGCGTATCTTGGACAAAATACGTACATTCAAGGGGTGTGACAAGGGGAGTGTATAAAAGGTACGCACGGGTAAATACGCTACGCGAGGAAACGTACGGCAAACGTAGTTCTGGATCTACCCCATAGTGATTACTTGCTGAGCAATTGGCAGTGATTCCATCAAACTCTCCCCTCATAACCACCTCAATTTTCTCTGGTGAGTTTTGGCCCACTCTCCCCTTATTAAATCCAGCGTTTTGTACGTTTAAATATAAAAATCACCAGAGAGAGTTGAACTACGGGGAGTTATAAAATCCATCATCTGCGGCGAGTTTATGGAAAGTTTGCATTAGTAAATACAAGCAATCTCCGGAGAGTTTAACAAACTCGTCCTTAGTAAATCCGGTCCCTGGCCTTCATCACAATGCACCCTTACACACTACACTTAATTTGCCAGTGAACCTGTTTGGAAATGTTCCCATAATCCTTTGCTGGAACAATATGAATGCCCACAAACACGGCCCTATGTAGAAAGAAGAAGCGGAATCGTTTCATTGGGGACAGTACACACTGAAGATTTATCCCGACATTGTGACAAAGCTGATCACAAAAATGTGTTGATCCCAATAAAACAATCATATGATACAATGCTGTTGCATGCGATGCTACAGCATCATGGGACAGTACATACTGGTAAGATGCTGGTTATCGTGTGATCTGTTTGATAACTGTCTGAAAAATCTCCAATATGTACACAGCTTTACCGTCTGGAAACTTTGGGCCTGTTTCAGATCTCCATGCGACTTATGTGCGCACAATGCTCTGTAATTAAGTACAGAGTATTGGAGTGCCAGAACCGTACCGTAACTTAACCATGCGGATCTGTGATTAACTTCCTCTCCCCATCACCAGCACTTAATTAGCATGGCTAACCCCACCTGTATAGCGGGGTTTAGCTATGCGTAAATTAAATGCCTGCCCCTTTCACAGAAGTTCTTAAGACACGTAACATGTGGTGCGTGAATGCGCCAATGTTACATTTGAAGGGGATTTACGCAAATGATTTGCGTAAGTCAACTTCCATCCCTAATTATGAATCAGGTCCATTATTTGGATGTTTGTTACCACATGCACACAAACAGAAAACAACACATTAATTTCAGAGCAATAAGGATGATTCACCGCAAACTGAATCTTCGTCTTGTGCCTTGTCTGGATAATGACCAGTTCTGAGTTTGCAGTCATTGATTTTGCAGTCATGCTCTGCAATAATTATGAAAAGATTAGATGCCATCTTAGTAATCATTGTGATTGCATGCCTGCAGTGTTTAATGTACAACTTTAATATTGTAATTCCACTTCAGCTCTTTTCAATGTTAGGACTTGAATTCAGCTGTAATGTTAAGCAGGAAATGGCCCTTAGCAAACAGCGAGTCCAAAGCTCAGCTGAGGCTGGAAATCATCTTAACCATGTCTACAATTACCTGCTAAAAATGACTTGGAATAATCACAGCAGCCTTTCTGGGTCTCGCAGTCAGCAGTGAGCTTCCTAGGGACCATTCAATAGAGATAAAAGTTTGCAACCTGTCACAATGTGGGTGCCCCTTCCCGGTGGCTAAAGGACCAAAACATTATCCAGGGTCATTGGGCCTGATCCAGACCTACGACCGCAAGCGATCGTACGCCGGTCAGGAGCGTAAAAACGGGAGAAAGAACGCACTGCGCATGTGCAGTATGACAACTTCCGGTCGTCCGAAGGACATCAGCGTACAGCGAGCGTATTTTCAGCGTATTTTTCGCCCAAGGGGCTTGCGTTTTGTACGACGATAGTCCGGACGCTCGAGTTACTACACAGAGGCGGGGATAGCCATTTAAATTGTACAGTACGACCAGCGTATCGGTACGAAAATTCGCACAGACGCTTGAAAAAGTTAGGGTAGCGTTCAGCCGCCGTAAGTCGGTACAATCAATGGGAGTGTCATGGGCGTGAAAGTTTATACGCCCGGGCGAACATACGCTACGCTCGCGGGCGTAGGTCTGGATCAGGCCCCTTGACATTTCTGTTTCGAAAAGAAATGCTAATAAATACCTGTCTGACCTGTACACAAAGGATCGGGGTCAGGAACTGCTGACGCAAGCGGCTTGCGTAAGCCAATTTGCGTTTGTAGAACAAGGACTTCCACATCGGAATGCAGCCGAGCGAAAAAGATTTCCGCATGCATGGCATGCCCACTCACCATGCGTACTTGATACACATGGTGGGAGGGATCTGGATTGCCAATCATAGATTAAAAGCTTGGCCAAGCCCTTACGTATGATGCAGAATTCTGTACGCGTCCTTCTGCGTGCGGAGATTTAAGGTAGATCTCTGAACACGGAAGGGTCGTATGTGTGAGGAGAGTGCAGGAGTTGTGCGCTCCTCTTGCATGTACAGAATAGGGGATAGCGCATTCCATATGGCTGTTGCGGCTTATGTACCATGCTTTGCCTGATAGGTTTATCCTCATCACTGTCTTCCGTTCTTTTGCCATTATGGCAAAACAATTCATACCATGCACTATACGATAATCATACTGATCAGTAGATAATCACTTAGGTCTAAGAACTAGATTCAGACTTTCTAACAGGAGTTTTCTGATCACTATGTGAGATAATTGCCTAATTTGTCTTCACCATTCACTCAACCAAAGGCCACTACAAAAAAGTTACTTATAAGGAAAGGATCATTCATGTACAATGCTAAAGTATCTGCACAAGCGCCACATTACCAAGGCAGCTCAGGATTCTCTGTTTACTGTCCATTTACTATCATGGTTCTACAAATGTTTTGTTTTCTGACATAGAATGGAGCTGGTAATGCCAGAGGCACTAAACAACTATTCACCGGAAGCAGAAGATTTTTCCACAAAGATTTGGAAAAGTTAGAGGATCCAAAGTGAGCCTATACTCTGGCAAAGTCAGCCTTAAATACGTCAGGAGCTTGATTTTGGCGCCAGCAGAACAGCTATCCATTTACTGTAATTGGGTTGGATCCAGACTTAAGTAAGTGCTTGAAATGAGTTACTCCTGGGCTTAATCATGTTGATTACAGGGGAGTCATATTTAATCTGTTGCAAACAGTATTAGAGTTGAGAGGTGATGTTTCCTATCCCAAGTCTAAATAACAGTGTGATAGTAAAGCTGGTCAGTATCTTTGTGCAGTAAGCTATTCAAAGATATATCCCTGCATGCAAAGAATACAATTAACGTGACTCCCCCTACAATCAACATGGTTAAGCCCAGGAGTAACTAATTTCAAGAGCTTACTTAAGTCTGGATCCATTGTTCTAAAATAGCTTTGTTTTCTGACATGGAAATCAAAATAATAGTAAAATTCAGTTATGAGATTTCCTTTATTTTGGAATTAATACGATCCTATTGGGTAATTTCCTGTCATGCTTGTCTAAAACCAGTTGGTTCTGCTGCATACTGGGATACGGTGTCTGACGGCAGGTTGTCGTCCCTGATGGTTTCTAATTCAGCATGCATAGGTGGGTTGGCAGGATTGAGGGAGCTGTGAATAGACTGGAATTGCCAAGAGCAATGGTAGGGACAGGAGTTAATTCCATGGAGCGCTGGAATGCCAGAGGCACTAAAAATACAGTAAAAAGCAGACACAGAGAGTTGGAAGAGTTAGAGGATCAGAAAGTGAGCCTATACTCTGGCAGAGCCAGATATATATATATATATATATATATATATATATGTACACAAGAAGAGAGGTGCACCTGCTTCAATTCTATAAAATATCACAACCGTGTGCTAGCAGTGAAAGTAAGATACAAAGTATATGCTCAAAAGGGGGTATGATTCCCTCATCACTTCCTGTAGCACGTGCACTGCTATGTGAAATAGGCATCATAGAGTATCAAGCCATCGTGTCCCCAACAGCCGCTTCGGTGAAACACAAGCACCTTCGTCAAGGGGTATATGTGTGTGTGTGTGTGTGTTAAAAGCTTGATTTTGGCTCCATTAGAACAACTGAACAACCACACGGATAGCTTCTATCATTGCCTAGCAGTTTGGTCAAATCATTTTCTCTCCAGAAATGTATATTTAAATTTTGTGCCTCAGTATCTAAATCTACTTATATAGGTAACATTCATTATACAACTTTCTTTATAGTGAAATTTTTAGTAGTCACTTTTGGTTGAATGAATGGTGAAGACAAATGGGTGGATGAAGTGGACATTTAGAAGTAGCGTTATGGACATTTAGAAGTTGTGGTATGAAAATATAGCAATAATAGAAGTTAATGGAGATTTATAACTTTTCTATTGAATATGTGGGAGAAGTGACAGTATGGCATACCCCCGTGTACCACCTTACTTCGAGCCCTGAGACAAGTTAGGCAATTTTTTCACCCCACCAAATAACCATGATTACTATTAGTGTATAATAGCGTGTAGGAAGGAAGTGGGTAAATATTGTACTAGTCCCAGGCTTATTTCCTTGCTCTTCCTTTGTCTTTCTGCATTTCTTTTAGTTTAATATTACTCATTACTTTTTAAAGTCCTATTTAAATTAAAAAAAACATTACATTAAAAACACTTATTATATTATTTGCAACACCAGGGTGACAAACTCGGGGCCCATAGCAAGTAGGCAGGGCTCATGTCTGGGTCGGCGTGACTGGGGGCGGAGCTGGGAGTCACCAATTCCAGAGGCTGAGAGCTTAAAACAATGATCGGCACACCATGAGTTTTTTTTAGTTCTAAAGCGCTCAGCACACATATAACGAGTGCCGAACACTATTCTAAGCCTCCGAGCCCCATAACAACTGCACACTTTGCGCCCCCTGTAGTTACACCCCTGGGAACCACCCTATTGTTTGAACTTCCAACATAAATAAACAGATTCCAATAGGAAAGTCTGTCAACTGTATAGTCATGGTAAATAGTGAAATCATTTTGCTTTTATCACCCCCCCCCCAACCTTTATTTATTTATTTTTTTCTTTAAAAGAGTTGAAAACCATCTATTGGCTTCCAATACCCGTCGCTTTTTTAATGTGAGTGAGCATAATATATCACTCCAATGATCGGTTTGGATCATTTGTTCTGACTTGGCAAGAATTAGGTGAGTGAGTGATGTTATTTGTTATAGCTTTAACGATTAGAAGTCGTTCCCACGGTTTAAAGGATCCTTACAGCGTTCTACAGTTCCCTAACTGCATCTTAATGGTTCCATTGGGGCAATAAATATGGAAGAAGAGAACGGCAGGTGCTGTCCATTGGAGAGGGAGCGGGTGATATATTTACAACAATGAATTCCTACTTTACTATTTTCTCTTAATTTGATTAGCCCTTTCAGTCAGAACATTCCTGATTTAGTACGGCCCCTCGATTGATGCAACGAGACATTACTTTCAGAGCCTCTTGTTAAATTTCTGGTATTTTGCGAAGCAATCTCTTTTAGCCGGAGGGTTCTGCAACAAATTTTCGAACCCTGAAAAAAAAAAAATCCTATATACCGTCTTCATGACCCATTAATAGGAGCCATTAATAAAGTCTTTTCTTTAGGATGAGAAACATACTTATAAAAAGACACATTATGTAAGAAAGGTTAAGCATATTTAGGCAATAGGAATTAATAGAGTCACTACGTTCTAGACCTAGAAAGATTATTTAACTCATAGTTAAGAGGCAACAAGGGAGTGTTTAAGTTGAGAGTACTTGCGAGCAGTTTATAGTAGTCGTCTCTCTGAATCTTCTATCATTTTATTTCTCCACTAAATCAGATATTCTATGCTAGCAGTGCTGCCGTTATTCCCTCATGTCAGAAGCAGTGTAGAGTATATTGTGATTAAACACAGATTTTTATAGCCAGAGGTGATACATTAGAATATGTGAAAAGAAATAGTTGACCTCCGGTACCCAGCCGTATAAATCAGATAAATGAGAACCTATTTTCCTGTATATACAAATGTTTGTGTGGTAAGTGACACTAATATGTTGCCGGAGTGGTTATATAAAACTGTAATAGCCAGTGCAATGCAGGCGATGAAGAGGATGACATTGTCACAAGCTCTTATGGTACTGTATAATTCTGTTAGTGGCATTGTTTGCTGCTTTGGATAGAAATTCAAATTTTCTTTAATACCATTGGTGCAATATCAAATAAGGTGCTTTAGACTACGGCAAATAGATTTACCGGTCTAGTATAGGCAAATAGATAGGGGGATCGAATCCACAGGTCTGTCCATTTGCCCTCTTAAGCACGCAAAGTGCATTAGTGGACAGTTTTGACTGGAGGGTGCATGGGCCCCCCAGATGTACGGAACTAAGGACCGTGTTCACAGTTAAGAAGCATTTGCTTCTTAAGTATGGTCTGTTCCGTAATGATCTACTGTGCATGCGTTGTAGGTCGTTTACGCAATCTTCGTACCACTTAGATACGTAAAACTCAAAGGGCTTGATCCAGACCTACGCTCGTGTGAATTTTTACGGCAATCGTAAGCGTAAAAACGGCTATTTGTACTTACTGCGCATGCACAGGACAGATGTTACGCTCAGAAATTCTGAGTGTATATGCCTTGAGCGTCTTAGCTTCGTATTAACGATCGAGAGAGTGTGCCTGCCTTACAAAATCCGTAAATATGCACCGAGGGCGGGGTGAGGCATTTAAATCGTACAGTATGGGCGTTGCGAACAGAAAAGTTAAGGCAGGGTTTGCTGAGTGTAAGAAAGCAAAACTAAGTACGAGCAAGGGGAGTGGCTATTGGCGTGCATCGGAGGTACGCCGGCGTTAATACGATACGCACATGAGTGTAGGTCTGGATCAGGCCCAAAGAGCGCACTGAGTAATTTAAGCAGNNNNGAGGGCGGGGGGAGGCATTTCTCCATGCGTATTTTCCTTCTTAAGTGCCATAAGGTTCCTAAAAATGGGGGCGGGTCGAGGGGCAATATGGGTGATCTGTCCGCACCTAACTCACTCTTAATTGTGAATCAGGCCTTACATTTCGTACGATAGATTTTCCGTTGTAAGGGGCTGTGCTGTCCGCCAAGGTGGGTGGGGGGTAGCATATAAATTTTACAGTGTGGGTGTTAACACCCACTTACATGCGGATCAGCGGTTGAACAGACCGCTGATCCTCAAGTGTGACTTAAGGCTGCCTTAAACCATACTAGTTGTGAATGAGAGAGGGGAGAGACAGGGGAAGTTCATCCCCCTCCCTCGTGTGGACGGACAGATCCCTGCATGTACGGAAAGCGTGCGGGAGTCTGAATCCGGTCCTAGATTATAATTGGTTACAAAAAACAGAAGCAAATATAAACGGCGGGTTCAGACTCAAACGCAAATGCGTACGATGGGGTTATGGTGGAGGGAAAGCATTGGCTAATGTAGTCAATGTACTGTGGGGCATCTTCTTACAAATGAGTCCAATTCGATACGAACATTAATGAAAGATTACAGGCGACGGGAGATCACACCCGTCTAAGACCTCTGCGCTGTCCACATGTAAAATACAAAGGTATGAATGCAGCAGTGGGCGCTTAGCACACCTTCACTGCACAATTTACACTTTCCCCCTCCTATGTAGTGGAATTGATTTCTGAATCCTGCCCAATACGGAACTAGTGATCACCTCTTTTGCGCATGTCTAAGGGGCATTCCTTTGTGCTCTAATTTCCTCAAAACGGCCTTTATAGCCAGAAATCAAAGATAATTACATTTACTAAGCTATGCTAGCCATAGAAAACAGTGATCATGGCCATCACTATCCCCAATAGACGACACGTTCTTATGTGTGTGAGGCCGCTAATCGTTCCATTTACAAAGTGCTCCAATACTTTAAAGAACACCATTCTTATAGGAATTCCAGTGGTATCCCCATATACCTCACATTTCCTCCCCCTAATAACTGCTTTTAAGGGGAGGAAAAGGGGGTTTTATGGGGTGATTGCTAAAATAAAAAAAAATGTATTCAATTATTTTTTTTAGATTGTTTTTAACAAGTAAAAAAAACCCCAAAACACAACAATGACCACAAACACACACACACACACACACGTACGTATATTTATAATATATATTTTTCCCAATATACTATATTATATTTTTTTGTTCATAAGATTAGGAAACGCCATTGATGATTCCAGTTGGAAAAAAGGAAAAAAATTCCCGACTTACCCGACCGGAACATCTTACCTATCTCAGAATAATTCTAACACCCGGTAGGAACACACTGCACATGTGCCATGTTTTTCCTGTCGGGGCTTAGAAATATTCAGTGTGAAATGAGAGCCTCTGTGAATGCACCGACCAGTTGCTGGACTTTGGAAAGTTTCTGAAGATAAAGCCTGGCTTGTTGCTCAATGTGGAATCTCGCTGGAAAGGGGAGTATCAGTAAATATTAATTTTATGCTAGCCAGTCTTGACGCAAAGAGTAGTCTACCTGGCTAGTGTAGTTAATGCTAGAATCATTCTTTTTAGTACATAGAGCCCCTAAGGAGGTGTGGATTAACAAGTGCTTGGTCAACGCATGTTTTTAGCTTTCAGTAAATTCCTGAAGAGAGGTGGAGAATGGCACATGTAAAAAGGGGGCTGGTACAGAAGCTGAATGGAGTTATCGTTTCACTTCACCTTCCTCACTTTTATTCTTGCTTTGCTGTATTCCGTTCCTGCTCTTTAATATAAGAAAGCCACAGTAGGATTCTCCATCTGTCTCTGGTGTCCTCATTTGACCTCTCCCATTCTTCCACAGGGGAAATATATTTGTTAGCCTTGTTTGTGCTGCATTGCTTGCCCGTTAATGACTTCCAATGAGCTATAAAGACTACTGGTTTACATATATCATTATCTAGTATGTTCATCATATCTGTGGTAACCTGCAATATACCCTGTAATATCCGAAATAACCTTAAGGCATCTTGAGATATAAATGATCACATATCAGCGCACTTGAATATGAAATGTAATAAGGGATTCCTCCAACCTCAATATACATTCCAAGGATGTATTCGGGCATTACGGCGGGGGTTACACTTAATTCATGGATTATTAATTTGATGAGGCTAAATGTTAACAAGAGAAACTTAAGAAGGAGTTTGGCACCAAATCACATACAGTTGCACTCTGTCTAACCGTGTGATACCACAAATGTCAACAAGCGTGGAAAATTTACAAATATAACAACTGCTGCATAATGTCAGCTATCAGATGACTTCTGAGATAAATTTAAAGGGTAACTGTCATAAAACTAGGAAGACTCGTGTGGCTTATTATAGCTAAATAATTTTAGACTTATCTTTAAAGTAAAAAGAAAGAAAAAAATCGCTTTCATATCAGGCAGAATCAGCTGGGTCTTAAAGTTTCCCAACTTTTTGTCAACTGTAAGTTCCCTATATCTGATCCAAATTTAGTGCATATCACAATAAACAAAGCTAGGGGTATAGTTAATGGATTTTCTAAAGAGTAAAAGTAGAGCTAACAACCAAACAATCTGTAGCTATCATTTTCTAGAATGTATTTAGCAAGTGAAAACCATAATCTGGTTGCTTGCCATGGATAACATCTCCACCATAACTCTTTAGACCAGGCCTGGCCAACATGTGGCTCTCCAGGTGATGTGAAACTACGAGTCCCAGCATGATTTGCCTGCATGGCCATTGCTGATACCTGAAGCATGCTGGGACTTCCTGTTTCACATCACCTGGAGAGCCACAGGTTTAGACTCTTAGGACCGTGTTCACAGTTAAGAGTGATTTAGGTGCAGACAGATCTGCACCTAACTACCTCGTCCTGCCCTGAACCCACCCCCCGTTTTTAGGTACCTAATTGCACTTAAGAAGGAAACCACGCATGGACCTTTCCTCTCCCCATTTCCCCCCTGCCTCCCCGGCTAATCTAAATCCCCCCCCTCCCACTTCTTCCTAAGTCTTTAAAGACTGCACGGAGGCAATCTACGTACCTAACTGGTACGTAGACTGCGTAAGTGACCTACTACAAATGCTTAGTAGGTCATTTCTCAAATCCCTGGAACTAAGAAGTAGAAGCTTCTTAGGTATGAATCAGGTCCTTAGTTTTAAACAATATTCAGCTCTATTTACTAAAACTTTAAAAGGTTCATTTTTGGAGTTATGAAGTTATGAAGTTATAACTCCAAAAATGAACTTCTTGCTATTTACAACAGCTGCACCGCCATGGAAATCACCAGTTTCCATGGCCATGCGGTAAAACTTCACCTGCCCTCGCCAGCCCCGTTGTTTTCAATAGAGCTGGCTATTTACTAACCCTCAGAGCGGAGTTTTATACTCTGCTCTGAGAGTTAAAATAACGGCATCTCAGACTGGCGTTCAGACTTCTCTTCCAGCAATCTCCCCATATAACCCCCTCTTTCTCCCCCTAATAGCTGTTATTAGGGGGAGAAAAAGGGGTATATGTATGGGTAGACCGCTGGAATATAAGTAAATAACGTTGTCTTGAAAAAATTTAAATAACATTTTTTTTTGAAAATTAAAAAACAATTAAAAAAACAATAGAAATTAAAGAACACAACAAAATAGCTTTAAATACTTACCGGACCGAAGACGCGTCTGCCCGCAGGTGCCGGTCCCGACATGGAGAGCCTGCACATGCGCAGTGCTTCTCATGCTGGGACTTCGTTTTTTTTTACAAAGTCCCAGCAGAGGCCACTGCGCATGTGCGGGCTTTCCAGACGCACAAAGAAATCCTGCGATGACAGAAGAAAGTTCAGATGTCATTGCGGGACAGCCAGCAGAGGGTGAGTATTAGTAAATAGCCTGAACGTAGCTCAGAAGTTCTCGGAGAGCGAATTCGAACTTGCCTGAGCTACGTTCAGGCATTCTTAGTAAATAGAGCCCATTGTATTTACTTTACATCCTGTAATACATATTTGATTTTTTCCATTGTACTCTTAAAGTCTGCAATCTCTTGTCTTTTGATCACTTTCTTGGTTCTGTTGTGGTTGCAGTCATTTGATCTCTGACATCACTTGGATATATACAGAATTGGCTAGAGAATTTTAGATTTGTATGTCTATCGGGAGATTGACAAGTTTTTGCAATGTGCCTTGTTTCTAGCTTCTGTCTGTGTTACCTTCATATTAGACCTGTGACTCATGTCCTTTGTCTAAAATGACCATTATGGGCCTGATCCAGACCTTGTTAAGTGCATGAACTTAGTTACTCCTGGGCTAAACCATGGTTATTGCATGGAAGTCATATTTCATCTGTTGCAAACAGTATTAGAGTTGAGAGGTTTCCTATCCCAACTCTAAATAACAGTGTGATAGTAATGCTGGTCAGTATCTGTGTAATAATATAATAATAATATAATAGTATTAGAGACGAGAGGTGTTAAATAACAGTGTGATAGTAAAGCTGGTCAGTATCTGTGTGCAATAAGCAATTCAAAGATATATCCCTGCATGCAAAGAATACAATTACAATGACTCCCCCTGCATTCAACATGGTTTACCCCAGGAGTAACTAAGTTCACGCACTTAACAAGGTCTGGATCCAGCCCTATGATCCTGAGCTTGATATTTTCACCTGTCTTGCCACAGTTCATAGTTGCCGACTCTCCCGGAATTTCCGTGAGATTCCTAAAGTTCGGGCATTGCTCCCGGAATCCTTAAAGAGCCGTCAAATCTCTCGGATCTGGGCTTGAGGCTAGTGAGCTAATTAAAATCACGGACCAGATTCACACTGTAGTTTTATCTGGTCCACTGTCCTGATGGGTGGGACACAACTGTTCTACCTAAATTGGGCAGGTGGGAGATTTAATGGGAAACCCTGTCAGGAAACTGAGAGTTGTTTGTAATGTCTACTTATAAATGAAACATCGAGCCCTGTATTTCTAAGTGCACCTATAAGGAAGTGGGATGTAGTTATTCTCTATTTTAACAGTAATTCCGCTGACAGATTAACAGCGGCTGTTTCATTATAGAAAGGAAACGAAAGTAGAAAAATGTTATCATGGTTATAATGTAAAAAGTTCCAATTTAAACATGAATGTCAAATGTTACTCTCCCCAAAGTTAGCTAAGTTTGGTTGCCAATTAGCCTTAGGTTGCCGGTTAGGGTTAAAATGCCGGTTAGGATTAGAATGCTAGTTCAGGTTAAGCTAATATATGTTGCTAATACAAAATTCAGATATACAGCAGTTGAGGGAACAACGATGTCTGCGTGACAACTGCTGCAAAATTACTGCAGCCGCCATTTTATTGCTGGGAAGTTATTCAGATATTCGAAATCACGAACCACATCATAAATAGATCATTTGCGATGAGCTGTCTGTAACAATCATCGAACACAACATTCGTCTGGTGTAATACATCGTTTATAAAAAGTGATTATAGCTAATCAGCCAAAAATGTGTCTCTGTTTGTTTCTGCTTGTTACCCCAGATATAAGTTTTATCATACACTTTACTTCATATTAATCTTTAGAGCAGTCCTTTAGTAATATTAAACGTCGGCCATTATTCATAACGCTTTCTGTCTGCACCTTGTGAACTTTTCCTGACTTCTTTCATTCCGTGTCGTATAATAATCAATAACACCTATGAATCTAATGATCAATAATATTGATGACATTTCATTCTGCTTACCCATTTGCACTTCTTATGTACCGATCACTAGGAAAAATGGTCACCGGCTGTATTTCAAATTTCATGTAGCCCTAAAAATGACAATTTGGAAATGCAGCATTAAAATGGCTGGAATGTCAGGGAGAGCCAAGTGCCATTAGAGTAAAGAAAAATGATTCTCACATGATTGAATTGAAGAATTGATGAATGTAGATTTTTCATTAACATCATTGGGTTTGGACAATTTTTTCCTCCTAAAAACAATGCTATGCCCTCCCTCCTTCCCTCTTAATTTCTAAACTACGTGCGGCCTTGAAAGACCGCACATAGTGAATCTGAGTTCCTACGTAGACTACATAAAAACACTACGACGCATGCGCAGTAGTGCAAATCCTAAAGATATACGCACCTAGAAAGCAGCAGCTTCGTAGGTGTGAATCAGGGCCAGGGTTACTAAGGAAGGAGTGGGACTTGATGTGTATTTTTGTTGGTAAAGTATAGGTTCACAACACCCAGCATCCTCTATGGTGCTTATGTATTTACCCCAAGGTCAGATAAGGGCAAGGTGATACACAGTGGCCTATTGGTCAGCTGAACATCACACATAACTTACAGTCTTGCGCACATACGTAAACGCATTTTTTTTAGCTAAATAAAAAGTTAAAAGTAGGTGACGCTGCAGCTGATTAACAAAAGACCAAAGTGTATTTTTATTGCTATCTCTATTATTAAAGTCATGTTGTTAGATAACTGCCAGTCTTTGATTACATCATGAATATGGCCGCCTCCATAGACCTCAATGCAGGGAAACAGGGCAATGTTTCTTAAGTCTGTCATCATACCGCAATGCCTTCTGGAACTAAATAGAATCAGGGAGATGGTCAAACACATCAGGGAGATCACTCAGATCACTTAATCTTTGGGGAGTCAGGGAGATAACCCACTCTTTGGGGACTCAGGGAGATCACCCACTCTTTGGGGAGTCAGGGAGATTACACACTCTTTGGGGAGTCAGGGAGATCACATACTCTTTGGGCAGTCTGGGAGATCACACACTCTTTGGGGAGTCATGGAGATCACACACTCTTTGGGGAGTCAGGGAGATCACAAACTCTTTGGGGAGTCAAGGAGATCTAACACTCTTTAGGGAGTCAGTGAGATAACACACTCTACAGGGAGTCAGGGAGATCATGCAGTCTTTAGGGAATCAGGCAGATCACACACACTCTTTGGGGAGTCAGGGAGATCACAAACTCTTTGGGGAGTCAGGAGATCACACATAATCTTTGGGGAGTCAGGGAGATCACACACTCTTTAGGGAGCCAGGGAGATCACAAACACTCTTTGGGGAGTCAGGGAAGTCACATACACTCTATGGGGATTCAGGGAGATTACCCACTCTTTGGAGTCAGGGAGATCACACACTCTTTGAGGAGTCAGGGAGATCACACACTCTTCAGGGAGTCAGGGAGATCACACACTCTTCAGGGAGTCTCCCTTATATTCAGGGAGAGTTGGAAACCCCGTGTTACACATCTCATTGTAAGATGTTGTCATTGTGACTGCACCTTATTTATGAACCCTCTACATATGCTTGCTGAGTATAGATTACTTGGTTTTTGCTTAGCAATCTGAAAGAGTCTCTCCAAAATAGAAGTAAGGTAGTATGCAGAAAACAACGTCTTGTGTTTCCATTGCATGTGGGATAAGGGGAAAAAAAAATATGATATAAGATGATTTTCAGCTTCTTATCCACATTTCAAAATGCATATTGAAGTGCTTTGTAAAAGAGATGACTCAGCCCCAGACATTGTGACAAATCTCCAGACAGAAATGGAACACTTAAAGGAAAAGAGCCGGCTTTTTCGGGAAGAGATCTGCTCTGAAGGGAGGGAAAAAAGATGTAGAATAATGAATTCATCAAACTGAAAATACACAGGCCAGCGGAGCGCGTTCAGGTTTCAATGCATGGCAAATGGAAAGAGAGCTCCCATTACTGTCCAGATACACAGACACGGCTGCCCTAATCGCTTGGTCATGCTTGAGAGACAGTAAGTCATCACCGGCCATATGACATGAGGAGAGAACAGGGTGGCAGGGCTTGTCGTAAGGAGAAATTGTTTATTTAACATCCACGGACCCTTCTGGCTCTGAATCCAGCAAATCTGTGAAAAATGTCATCTTTAACTCTTAGCACTTGACATATATAAAACATTAGTACCTCGAATGACAGCCAGGGAAGAGGGGACGTTATGAAGTGGCCGGAGAGAAAGAGATTCCTGATTAGTAATCAGGACAAAGGCTGGCGAGGAAAAGGCCTCGTTGCAGACAAAGCGGAACGATATTAATGGACTGGAAAATGCAAAAATTGTTATTTACATATAAGCACCATGCTCATAAATGTCTAACCATAACTGCCTAATGCTGCTGCACCTGAATGGAGATGTGGGGCCAGATTTACTAAGCTGGGAATTGGTTGACCGCCATAGCAACCAATCGGATCCTAGCTGACATTTTCTATTATGTAATGGAAAAATGAGAGCTACAATCTGATTGGTTGCTATGGACAACATCTCCATTTTTACTTTTCCGCAGCTTAGTAAATCTGGCCCGTAGTTATGATTCCGGCAGTCTCTATTTTGACAGTGATACAGTCAACAACCTAATATTGGACCGGATACAGACTTCAGTCTGAGATCTGGCCACGTGGACTTTTTTTGTGTCCGCTCGTAAGAGGGAAGTGACTTCCCAGGTCCCTCTGCTGTCACAGGCAGATATTGGCAGCCTCTACACTGCCATAGTCCGACCGTGTGGATCTGTGGGCTACACAACACAGAAGTGTGTAAGTCTGCCCACATTTGTGCATTTACAGACTATGGGGTAGATCCAGAACTATGTCCGTCTTCCATAGACGGACGTAATTCAATGAACAATAGCTACTGCGCATGCGTAGCAGCTATTGTACGTAATCTGTGTATCGTTTGGATACGTAGATTGCGTATATGCGGTCTAAAAGACCACATATACGCAATCTACGTATCTAAACGATACGCAAAATAAGTACAATAACTGCTACGCATGCGCAGTAGCTATTGTTCACTGGATCCGGCCCTATGACAGAATTCTAGTTTAGAAAACATTTATTTAATCATGGATACAGTCCCTGAAACACTTTTCTAAATTCATATCTTGTTGGCAATAATTCAGCTGAAATAATGTCTGTGACATTGGTCCTGATTCACAATTAAGAAGCTGAGACTTCTTAGGTGCGTATTCTTCTGTTTTTGAACATTGTGCATACTTAGTCAGCATAACTACGCCATCTTCGTAGCACTTAGGCATGTAGATTGTCCACTTGTATTCTTTAAACCCGCACATACTTTTTAAGGCGTGCATACAAACCAGTGGTGTACCCTACACTTGCATTTGAATTGCTGGTGAAAGGGAACGCTCCTGGAAATGTAGATGCAGCGTTCTCGGCTATAATATGTGCCTGCGTCAACCACCGTGCTTGCAGATGAATTTGGCCAAACACAAAGTAAAGTAAAAAATTCTCTTGAGCATTACCACAAATGGCAAACTATAAACTGCTGCAAGGTGAAGATGCTCCACCATCCCAAGAAGTATCTGCTTTTCGCTGTAGCCTCATAGTAGTGTTTGCTGACGCAATTCAATATGTATCTTTGTGGCTCCGCCCCTTGCTCTACAGTGCAGCAATAGGAGCGGCTGTAAAAAAAAAAAGATGCAGAAATCCATCCTCCGCTGCCTGAATGACTGACAATTAAATATAAAGAAACCATCACCTGCTAACACAACAAAACTGTATCCATTTCATTTGTTCAGTGTATAAATCATCACATCAATCACAGCTCTGCCCCAAACAATTTGATATCTTTCTTCAAAAACAGCCAGTGAGATTCAAGCCTGCAGCCTAAGTAACTGGATCAGTTCCCTGTATAGTATAAACGTTTCGATGTGTAACTGTAGATACAGAATTTCACCTCAAACTCATTACTTTCATGTTTTGATCAATGTAGAGTCTTCCAACAAAACAATTTTCAGGCGCATGAATAATAAATAATTTATTTTTCAAGAGGCTTTTTGGACTTTTTCTGAGCTGTTTAAATAAAAAGAGAGAGAGGCCGGGATTCACACCCCCGGATGTATTGCACATACGTCCGTAATGTACCGATCATAGCTACTACGCATGCGTAGTGACTATTTTTGCGCAATCTACGTATCATTTTGTTACGTAGATTGCGTATATGCGGTCTTTAAGACCACATATACGCAATTTACGTAACGAAACGATACGTAGATTATGTAAAATAGTTACTATGCATGCGTGGTAGCTATTATCACTACATTACGGGTGTATGTGCAATACGTCCGGGGGTGTGAATCCGGGCCAGAGAGGGAGAGAGAGAAATAGAGAGAAAGAGAAATAGAGAGAGAGAGAGAGGAGGAGAGAGAGAGAGAGAGTGAGAGAGGGAGGGAGGGAGAGAGAGAGAGAATGAGAGAGAAAGAGAGGAGGAGGAGAGAGAGAGAGAGCGAAAGAGAGAGGAGGAGACTTCTGATAGATGTTGTCCCTTTATTTCCAAAACTGATGGAGTGCATAATTTGTGCAGTACCAAGAGTGCAGGGCACCCTGCTTCACCAAATACATACATTATTAAGACCTTGAAGATAATTGATTTATTTGTTTATTTATTTATTATCAGGTTTTTATATAGTGCTATCAAATTGTGTAGCGCTTTACAGAGAATATTTCACATTCACATCAGTCCCTGCCCCATTGGAGCTACATACTAAAGTCCCTAACACACACAATTATTCAGCAGCCATTTAACCTAAAATCATGAGATCATGAACAAACACGTACAGTACTTAGACATTGGAGATCATGACCAAACACGTACAGTACTTAGACCTTGGAGATCATGACCAAATACCTACAGTACTTAGACCTTGGAGGTAATGACCAAATATGAACAGTACTTAGACCTTGGAAATCATGACCAAATGCGTACAGTACTTAGACCTTGGAGATAAGACCATATACGTACAGTACTTAGACCTTGGAGATGATGACCAAACATGCACAGTACTAAGACCTTAAGTACTTAATGGTCAGATATCCCTGGTAAAGGTGTTCTTTTGACCTTGGTGATCCTTAAGTGCATCACAGAAAGTGATTTTCCATTTCTGAAACGTTGCCCATGTTTCATTGGATTAATGGGCTTCCCATACAGTACTTAGACCTTGGAAATCATGTCCAAATGCGTACAGTACTTACACCTTGGAGATCATGACCAAATACGTACAGTACTTTTACCTTGGAGATCATGACCAAATACGCACAGTGCTTACACATTGAAGATCATGATCAAATACATACTATACTTAGACTTTGAAGATCATGACCAAATACATACAGTACTTAGACCTTGGAGATCATGACCAAACACGTACAGTACTTAGACCTTGGAGATCATGAACAAATGCGTACAGTACTTAGACCTTGGATATCATGACCAAACACGTACAGTACTTAGACCTTGGAGATCATGAACAAATGCGTACAGTACTTAGACCTTGGATATCATGACCAAATGCGTACAGTATTTACACCTTGGAGATCATGACCAAATACATACTATACTTAGACCTTGAAGATCATGACCAAATGCGTACTATACTTAGACCTTGCAAATCATGAACAAACACGTACAGTACTTAGACCTTGGAGATAAGACCAAATACGTACAGTACTTAGACCTTGCAAATCATGAACAAACACGTACAGTACTTAGACCTTGGAGATAAGACCAAATACATACAGTATTTAGACCTTGCAAATCATGAACAAACACGTACAGTACTTAGACCTTGGAGATAAGACCAAATACGTACAGTACTTAGACCTTGCAAATCATGAACAAACACGTACAGTACTTAGACCTTGGAGATAAGACCAAATACATACAGTATTTAGACCTTGCAAATCATGAATAAACATGTACAGTACTTAGACTTTGGAGATCATGACCAAATACGTACAGTACTTAGACCTTGGAGATAAGACCAAATATGTACAGTACTTAGACCTTGGAGATCATGACCAAACACGCACAGTACTTAGACCTTAAGTACTTAATGGTCAGATATCCCTGGTAAAGGTGCATTACTTGGTTACTTTTAAATCAAATGATTGTTCTCTTTTGACCTTGGTGATCCTTAAGTGCATCACAGAAAGTGATTTTCCATTTCTGAAACGTTGGCCATGTTTCATTGGATTAATGGGCTTCTGCCTGTTTCTTTACTAAAAAGTTCTGCAAATCCTTCTTTAAGAATATTGTCATTTTTTTTTTCATTGCTGGAGAGTTTCTTTATTATCGTGCCAAACGATTAACCACCAATTCATTAACGTGACCTTTTACTGTTTGGAAAAAGCTCCACAATTTCCTCGGAACAATTCTGAAATAAAAGAAAAAAAAAGGAGCCATGTGTCTAAAGTATGAAAAGAGCATAGTTTTCACCACAGTAATTATTTGTGTTTTGTTCTTATCTATTGCGCCTTTGTAGTTTGGCTTTAATTAACCCCGTGGCTGCTGTAGGCACCCTGAACGCTTTGTAGAGCAATTTCCTGCCGGCCCTCTAGAGGATTAATCAGCTGTATTTATTTGGAGATCTCGAGATAATGCAGTGTCAGATCTATGTTGCTATTTTCTGCTTTTAATTCCAGCCTGTAGAATTAAAACACGCAATGGTGAAGAAAAACAATTGCAAATGCTAAGAAAATTTATTGTCCTATTAAAGTCATATTGGGCCTTTGTTTATGAAATGTATTTTTCTTGATTTGAGGTTCGAGTTGGTTTGATAATGAGGCTCTGAAGATTCATGGTCCCTTTTTTGCAGCTTAATTTAGGCTCTATATCAAATATGTAAAATAGGCCTGGCCTCTGTGTATAATACATTTTAACTGTGTTGCTTTCCGTGTGTCATTTCTGCTGTGTTATTTTTGTAAATTAAAGGCTGGCATTGTCTGAGGGTGACTAACTAAAAGTAGTCGCTCTCTGCAGACCCTTATCCGTGACTCCTTTGCAGTGTGCCATAAACTTTGACTAACTTTTCAGCTGCAGAGTTACTTAACTTTGTCTTCTTGTTCCACTAAAAGGAAGTGATCTCTTTTCACATGCAGTCCAGACTTCCTGCTGTTGATGAACATGCGGGTAGACATAGAGCATAACCGGGGAACTTTATTTGCACTCAGCTATGTAATGAGATTGCATGCTTTGCAAAGTGTGCTTTCAAGTAAAAACAAAAACTCCATCTATCTATAAAGCAGAAAGTTTCAACATCCATGTATTTTAGAAGGAGCCTGGACTACAGGTTACATTACAAATGGAAAGTATTTTGGCAAAAAGCTCTGATGTTGCACAGTCAGGAACAATGATCCTCGGGCCGGATTTACTAAACGAGTTTGGAAAAGTGTAGATGTTGCCTATAGCAACCTATCAGATTCTAGCTCTCACTTTCTTTTTACATACTAGAGAATGTTAGCTAAAATTTGATTAGTTGCTATGCGCAACCTCTCCACTTTTGCAAAGCCGCAGCTTAGAAAATCTGGCACTTGGAGTTAGAACTTTTCTTAGTTAAAAGAATGTTCTTGCATTACTTCCAACATTTTTTTTATGGAAAATTGTCACACTTAGGGGCGTGTCTGTGATGGGGGCATGGCTTGTCCTGTGAAGGGGCGTGGCTTTAATCTACTCTCATTTGCATGTATGATAAGGTGTAAAATCTCAATTTACACCTTATCAGATGAGCTAAGAACTTACAGGAGAGGGTCTTGTCACTATAGCAGAGCTGTAGGAGTCTGTCCCCGCAGCTCTGCTATAATGATCAGATGCTGCAGGACTGGAAGGTGAGTATAAGGGGGGAGGGAAATCCGGTACAGGAGCCTTTTCAGCTGGTACAGACCATTAAAAAATGGTACTGTATCGACTAAAAAGGTACAGTTGGAGGGTATGTTCTTGTATTGGTCTGGAGTCAGACTCAGAGTTCATTGGCTGGAAGGCAGGTCTAGTATGTGAGTATAGCATTTTATCGCACTTACCTGGAGTCATCTGGACTGCACCATGGGTTTGTTTCACTTTTTTAGAAGAACGTCGGGGAAGTTCGAAGTTAGGGACCAAACGGGAACAACCTAAGAGAAAGAAAAGAGATATCTTTAAGTGCAATCCTTCAAGAGAATGTTAATGTGAGCATAATAACAGAAGAAACTCACATTTATCCATCTGATCTGCACCATAAATTTTCTATGTTTTTTGAGCTGGAGAGTTCTTTGGAAAAGGAGAAAGAGAAGACATCAAGGCATATGAAAAAAGAAGGGAAAAAGAAACACAATATACAGATAGGACAGATTCGAAATAATGAGAAGAATCTTGGGAACTCCTAAGGAAGTGATAAAGTTTAACTGGGTTAGATACAAGAAAAGACTGTGACTTTTGAATGTTTATTTGATGAGCGCACTGATATAAGACACTATCTATATTTTTACTGTGTTTGACACCAGGGGAAGGAATTTTGTTTCCCATTTGGGAACTTCGATAAAAGGGGTGGGTGTTATCCCTTTAAGTCTGTATGTGGAGTGAATCTCGGACCAGCGCAGTTGAGTAGATTAGTTCTATTTTTGAAAATAGAATAGAGTTGGAAGGTAAACTTTGATAGCTCGACTCTAATTTTACGGTTTAAACGTACTGTAAAGCTA
Source organism: Limnodynastes dumerilii (assembly GCA_011038615.1). Lineage (NCBI taxonomy): Eukaryota > Metazoa > Chordata > Amphibia > Anura > Limnodynastidae > Limnodynastes > Limnodynastes dumerilii. The sequence goes on along the minus strand of WWET01000090.1, from coordinate 1,058,199 downwards.
TTCGGTAAGTGAATTCTATGTGCAAAAATGATTAAATATTTTTCCTGCATGCAAAAAAAAAGTTACTTGGGGTTGTGTGCGCCACTGCGAACTCACATTTTAGATATACACACTGCCGACAGCTAATTGTTGGCTGTGTGTATTTTAAAACATGCCTTCATTCTGGAAATCATGTTGCATAACCGCCACCGGATATGACGCTCCGACAACCGGACAGATTAGTGCAGGAAAGGGGATGCAGTTTAGTAGGATAGTTTTAGGGTTGGGCTGCAGGGAGGAGATGGATGGGAGAAGGGGAGACTTAGGTTTAGGCTACAGGAAAGGGAGACTTAAGTTTAGGCTACAGGAAGTGGAGTCTTAGGGTTAGGCTATGGGGAAGGGAGGGATAGGGTTAAGGCAATGGAAGGGGAGGGTTAAGGTTAGGCCACGGGGAAGGGAGAGTTAGGGTAATGGAAGAGGAGGGTTAGGGTTAGAAATAGCATAAGGGTTGGGGAAATAGAGAGCAGTGCTTACCTGTCTGCGGCCGGCCAGTAAGTTTCTGGCGAGCTCTGTCGTTGGAACTGCAGTTTCGAGAAAGGGTCGTTCTCAGCGGCATCCCACACCCATTCTTTTGTACCCCTCATATTGTTTTGCTCAGGCCTACACTTACACCTGTTTTGCTCTTACCTTGAAAAAAGTTGAGAGAAACCAATAAAGTTTTGTAGGAAAAAAAAAGGATATTACAAAAAAGTTAAATAAAATGGCACTTTTATACAGAAACATCAGATAATAAGACACATTCCAACTAAACATCTCTCTCATGATTGGTTCCCTTTAAAGTAATCATCCTCAAAGTTAATTAAGCCTAATTGTTTGGAATTTTACAATGAACAGCATTTTGAAAAGACCTGAGACCAATGTCATTCTTTTGATTCCAGGCACCTAATTAAAAGACAGGAGTGTTAGATAGTAGGTCATCTGAGCAATGATAACTGATAGAACTCAGATTGATATCGGCATCATGTATGCAAAGTGCTGGGTGTGCATATATTACTAATTATACATATAGCTCTGGGTTGTATCATTAATTGATTCATATATCATCCAGTGGGAATAAAAGATTTAAGACCTATTGTTTTCTATCCTAGGCCATAGTTAACCTTTTATAAATCTGACTCACGTTTGCTCCCAACCTCTATAAATGATGCCAGACAGTAGGGTATGAAGTTAAACATGGTTTACATGTGAAATGTAAGAAGTATGTTGATTAACTAACATAGGAATTTGATTATAAATAATTTTAACTTTAACAGAAAAATAAATATAAAGAACTGAACTTCTGAATGCTCTTGTCTGAAACCAGACTTCAGTGTTTTTTTTTTAATAAAGATAAATTGTCTTATAGATGACAAAATCCTGGCGTCTTTTTCATCTAGGGGTCTTCTGAGCTGGAACTTCTTAAAGTCTTGTCATCTGTTGTTATAATTATCTCTTTCACTGCTGATCACATCTTGGGAGTTTCTCTATATTTGAAATATTTCTAGTCTGGTCACTTTTTAAAACTGGTCATAAAAACATAGAAATTGACAGCAGATAAGAACCACATGGTCCATCTAATCTGCCCACCCCACCTACCTAGCACCCTTCCTGTGAAGCAACCCTTTCTTCAAACTTCCCCCGAACCCATCACCCTCCAGTAATTATTATATAGAGAACATATGTCACTCCCATCCACCAAGACATCTCATGTAGCTGGTGAAAATGATCGGACTAATGTTCAGGACTGGATTGGACTCTAGAACACACATTTACTGTAATTGGGCTGGGTTAATCCACCTCTTCTCTCCTCCAAAACACCCCTTTGCTCACCAGCAGTTACAGTTGCTCGTTGCACTCTAGTCTTGATAGCCATACATACATGCACTTCTGGTCTGATCATGCAGAGTGCGCTATGTATAAAAACACTGTGCTCTCTGGATTTGACAGCTTATGTTTTTAGGATTCCTTTAGTCACGGCAGCCTTAGTTATTCCTGCTACATAAGGATTTACCTACAAAACTTGCAAAACTCTCAGCTAGAACTCGTTTCAGTGGGACTGTCATACGTTTGTTTTATATTTATGTATATGTATATATTGCTTGGCTACACATCAGCCTCAATCTCCCGCCTCTGGTATCTCTTTCCCCCTCTCTATCTCCGAGCAGTTTTCATTTTCTGCCCACAGAGACTTTTTTTTTTAATGTCATTATGCTGAAAATTATTATTGCTTTTAGTATTTGAAATATGCTTCAAACAGGATCGTAGATTTATTAAATTCTCTAAGAGCATTTATGTGTAGCATAAAACAATTGCTGAGTTATGTTTTATATAATTTTTAAATAAATTGAGGCCATTTTGTCCCGGGATGCGGTGATTTTGAATTCATGAAAGGGATCCTGGTGACTCACCGAGGCCTTTCTCAGCAATGCCAAGAAAATCTAGACAGCCAGTGTCCTGACGTGCATATTGAAGAACTCAGTTTGGCAAATATTATATCTGTGTTCCAGAAGGTTGTTATAGCCAATTATAAATCACCTCATTGAAAAATATGAGTTGAAGAAGAGGAAAAAGTTTGGCTGGAACTATGATTCTCTAATTATATCTGCTCGCGGCTTTTAATATTTTTATTTTTTTTTTTCGATCATGCTACAACAATTTTTGTCTTGAGTCATTATATTGGATTCTTACAATGAAGATAGACCATTAATATAAATGTCTGATAAGTTGTAAATAGAGAATAATACTTAATATGGAGTCTTTTAGTTTTGAAGACTGTTCGAATTAGTTGCGTAGCAATAACAATACTTGAAAAAAAAAGAAACAAAGATAGTGCTGCCTATAACTGTACTGCACCAGGGACAAATAAAGGAACAGTGTGTAATAAGTCTTTCCAACATTCCTTCTGAGGTCCTTTAAAAAGTTCATAAAGAAGTCATCTACTCAGTCTCTTTATTAAGTAAATATGGTTCCTTAAACTTAAGGAAAGTGACGGTGGAAAGAAGGTAGGAGGGGATAAGGGTCCAGATCCTAAACTACGTACGCTAGCGATTTTACGATAGTCGATGACGTAAAATCGACGATTGGTATTTACTGTGCATGCGCGCGGCAGATCTTACAATACGTAAAGCTGAATGTACGTACCATCAGTGTAACTACGAATGAAGGGGCTTGTCATCCATACGACACCTGTAGTTACGCTTTCTAGGCGGAGGGAGGCATTAAAACTGGACAGAATGGGCCGGGTTGGGCCGTAGCGTACGTAAATCCATTACGTACGTCAGTACTTACTCTTTGAAAAGTTAAGGTAGGGTTTGGGAACCGTAAAACGGCCAAAGTACGTACATGCGAGGAGAGTACCTAGGGGAGTGCATCGAAAATACGATAGCGCAAATACTATCGTATCTAACGTACCAAGCCCGTAGGTCTGGATTTACGCCAAGGATAGAGAAATAACCATCTCTCTGCCTCATGGGAGCCTACCCATCCACTCTTAATGAATTATTTAGCGTCACAATTGGCTTTGATCTTAATTTGTTTTAATTAGGTATTCATTTTTTTTCCCTCTTATTCTTTAGGTGGCGCACCTCATCCATGGTCCATCCTCTAGTTTAGAGCAGCCTTCCCCTTCAAGCGTATGTCTGTGTTGGCCTTTAGGTTCATGCTAAAAACTCAGGGCTTTTCTGCTCATGCAGAGGTCCTTTATATGTATGATATGGCATGGTCAATGCAAATTTATACTATGCTTTGCACAGAAGCTCAAATCCTGTTTGCCGTGCTGAGAGGGGGCATATTAGTATGGGCAGAATACTTGTGCTCAGTTAAACCTTTCCCAAAATCAAGATATATTCTTTACTTATCTATTAGCAGCTAATGGCTTCCTGCAGAAATCAGACACCCACTTAATGTCATCCATTTCATGTCCTAAAAAAAATGTATGACTCATCCTGTGAATTAAATGGGTGATATCAGCTCCGTTGTCTGATCTCTGCAGGAAGCCAGCACCTGCTGAAAGATAAATAAAAAGTTTTAATGTTTTACTAATGAGTTGCAATCTAGCTTCCCCACCACATCGCAAAATGAGCATTTTAGATTGGAAAGATGTATCTGAATTCCTCTGTGCGCTATATCTGCCCAGAAGTTTGGATAAAAGTACACAATTGTAAGCTTATTTGGGATCATTTCACAGTTTGAGACGTCCTCCAGCGTCCCTATGTTCAGGTTAGTGCAGGTGGGCGGGGGGAGGTAGTTAAATGAGGGTAGGAGGGCGGGCTAAGTAGCCATACGCTCCTGTGCGAGTGTATGGCCACTTCCTTACGCCGGCTGAAGTTAGGGGGTAGCCTTCAGCCGGCGTAAGGAAGGGGCCATACGCCCGCACAGGGGGAGGGGCAGGGTAAGTAAACGCCGATACGCTGTGCGCCATACGCTCCTGTGCGAGCGTATGGCCCCTTCCATACGCCGGCTGAAGTTAGGGTAGCCTTCAGCCGGCATAAGGAGGGGGCCATACACCCGCACAGGGGGAGTGCCAAGGTAAGTGACCGCCGATACGCTGTGCTTTAGTAAGCACAGCGCATCGGCGGAACTCTGGATCAGGCCCGTAGTGGCAGAGAGGTGGCTGCTTTGTGCCCATACGCCTCGGGCCATTAATTACTTCCCATCCAGACTTCCCGTTTACTTGTGCATGTGGTTTGAATGTAACAATCTGTCCATTAGAGCACACAAGTACGGCACGCAGGATGCGCTAGCATTTGCGCTCAGATCTGGAATGGGGCCACTATGTTCGGAGCTTCCGAAGCTCTAAGCATCCCTACCCTGTATGTCTGTACTGTAGTTTGTTGTTGTATTTTGTACGGGCGCTGTGGACGCCTTGTGGCACCTTATAAATAAACAATAATATTAATAATAAATATCCATGCGGAAAAGTTAAGGTAGGGTTCTGGACAGGTAAGTGTCCAGAATTCCGCACTAGAGAGGGAAGTGATCAGTGCGACCTTCGAGACCTCAATGTAAAACGGATCAGGCACAATGTTCAAATACTATGTTACATTTAGTCCTGTATAGCAGTGCTCCTCAACCAGTGTGCCACGGGATGTGGCCAAGTGTGCCGTGGTGCAATGCCTCCAACCGGAAATAACACTGGAAGACCTTGCCTTAAAGAAACAACGGGATACTGGGGAGGCTGCAGACACATGAATGGGGACTACTGTGGAGGCTGCAGACACATGATGGGGGCTAACATAGTTAAATTAGTTATAAGAAAAAAAAGTTATTAGCTACGATTTTTTAATTTATCAAATAAAAAATAACAATTAAATGTAATATCTGTGAATGTACTTTGTAATTCCTGTTTTTTTTTGTATATTTTGCTTTTGGTGTGCCGCGGAATTCTAGGAAGGGCTTAGGTGTGCCGCGGAATTCTGGGGAGGGCTTAGGTGTAACAAGGGTGAGAAAAGGTTGAGGAGCACTGCTGTATAGGACTCTGGCTTGTATTTCTTCATCATGGTAAGTATGTGGAATCTTGATGCTTAGACTTTTCCAAGGTCTTATGCGATTATACAGTTCGAACAGGTGGAAAGAAACCGGATAGAAGAAAGCTTAAAAATCTTGTATTACTTCAATATGCCAACTAGTGTACAGTAGCTATGTCCACACATTAGGGACTTGAGACATTCTCTCAATAAAAGAGGCAGCAAGATTTCTTTCTGCCTTGTTAGAGGATAGACCTGAGC
>WWET01000090.1:1039534-1049553 GCA_011038615.1 Limnodynastes dumerilii | reverse complement strand
CCAGGCCTGGTAAACCTGTGGCTCGCCAGGTGTTCTGAAACTACATCTCCCAGCATGCTTTACCTGCTTAGGTATAGCTGATAGCTGACAAAGCATGCTGGGAGTTGCAGTTTTACACCACCTGGAGAGCCAAGGGTTAGCCAGGCCTGTACTAAGCTAATATGGCTGTCCCCCCTGTGTCGGCTTAACCAAAGTGACTTCCTTTGCCAACTGATACAATATGGCTGTCTACCTTGTGTGAGCTGGTCCAATATGACTCTCTCAACTATGTCAGCTGGACTATTATGTCTGCCTTTTTCTGATGAAACAATATGGCTGTCTCTCCTGCAATATGGCTGTCTCCCTTGTGTGCAGGCATTAGATTCTCTTTAAACAAATGGTCAGCCTGAAAATGCAGCAATATTTATCATCACATTGCTGTCTCACTGCAACACCTGTGCAGTTTGTGTGGGGGGAGGAAAATTATATGGAAAAGGACAAAAGGAGTGTATGATAATCCATCCTCTCAGCAGACGTGTTGCTGTGCCTTGGTCTATCCACATATGCCAACACAACTGTGCAAGAACACTGCCAGCAAGCCAGATGCCATTTTGGAATGAGTTCTCTCTTCTAATGGCCCCATGACTGCCCACATAGTGTGGAAGGAATTTTACGCGTTCAGACAATATAAATGACCATAGCTACAAATGCAAAGAATTAGCAGAATTTTTACATACTTTGGTCTAGTTCTGGGTAAAATGCAAGTGTTACTGGGCAAATAAACCAGAAAAATAGGGAAAAATTTGAAATTTTGTGTAGTGTTTAATACGTTATATCTCTTTCTAATACTTGGCAATGTACTTCTATTTAAGTTGAGACTATGGGCCAGATCCAGAACTGCGACCACTAGCGTATTTACGCTCACCGTGGTCGTAAAAATGCTGTTTTGCATGTTCTGCGCATGCACATGGCAGATGTTACAACTGAACGTACTTACAAGCATACGATCACCAGCGTAATTACGGACGAAGGGGCGTGCTAGACATACGACACCTGTAATTACGTGTCGGAGGCGGGGTGAGGCGTTTAAATCGTACAGTAGGAGCGTGCTTAGGCACGTAAGTATGTGCAGCCATTACGGCCTACAGCAGTTACGCTTCGAAAAGTTAATGTAGGGTTTGCTAAGCGTAAAACTGTAAAACTACGTACGACCAAGGGGAGTGCATAGTATTTTGCATAGCGTAAATACGCTACGTATTGAAATGTAAAGGGAACGTAGGTCTGGATCTGGCCCTTTGATCCTTTTGCATAAACTTTTCCAAGGGCCAATTTTACTCCTGAAGAAGCATTGTCCAGGTGAGTCTCCCTGCTTATGTCGGGTGTGGGTTGCCGCCTCGACCGGCCCTTTTTCGAAAGGGCCATTTTCTACCAGGCTACATTGAAGTGCCTAGGAAATCCATTGCTTCTGCCTCGCTGATGAAGATGGATCAAGGAATGGTAAGTACGGCTTCTTCTGTTTTTTACCCTAACCCTTTTTTTATATTACCGTAACCCTAACCCTCATCTCCCTGCAGCTTGACTTGTTCTCCTCCCCGTAGCCTGACACTAAGACTCCCCTACTTGAAGCCTAACCCTAGGATTCCCCTCCCCACTGCCTGATCCTAAGACTCCCTTCCCTGAAGCCTAACCCTAAGACTCCCCTCCCCACTGCCTGACCCTAAGACTCCCCTCCCTGAAGTCTAACCCTAAGACTCCCCTCCCCACTGCCTGACCCTAAGACTCCCCTTCCTGAAGCCTAACCCTAAGACTCCCCTCCCCACTACCTGACCCTAAGATTCCCCTCCCCACTACCTGACCCTAAGATTCCCCTCCCCGCTGCCTGACCCTAAGACTTCCCTCTCCAAAGCCTAGACCTTAAACTCTGCATACTCATACTCACCTGTTCGGTTGGTGCAGCGTTTCGTTGGAACTGCGGTGGGTAGAGTTCAAAATGTTGACAATATAGTATTATGTTAGTATTACATATATATTATTACATTTCTTCTGAAATTGTTTACAGCCACTTGCATTATATTAAGTTTACAGATGTTACAAACAAATACTAACATAGGCCCGTGTTCAGAGTACCAGATGCGGTCTGAAAGAAAAAGATACGTAGATTACATTAAAAAAATTACTAGGCATGCGCAGTAGTAAAAATCGCTAAACACCGGCGTATATGTTATACGTCCAGTACTCTGAATACGGGCCATAATATTGAACTGTTAACATTTTGACTGTCAACATTTCATATCAGACCCAAAGTACATCCATATCTTTTCATTATGTTGATTGCGTATATGCGGTCTTAAAGACCACATATACGCAATCTACGTAACGAAAAGATACACGAAAAGATACATAGATTACGTTAAAAAGTTACTACGCATGCGCAGTAGCAAAAAATGGTAAAATACGGACGTATAAGCAATACGTCCGGTAGTGTGAATCCGGGCCGAAATGATAATGCCACTGAGCACATCTCTGTATGGTCAGATTAAGGCTGTGGTGTGTTTCAGTGGGGACACAAGGCAGGAGAGTCTTAAAGAGCTGAAATACACATATTAGTGGACTCTAACTACTGGCTTTCATAGACAGGGTTGGATTTAGAGGCTGCAACCTTGGGGATGCAGTTGCTAACACGAAGGGCCAGCTTTCGAAATGAAATGAAATAAAAATGAATATCAACATTCTGGAACAAGTACCATTTCGATTGGCCTGTTACCCGTAGTGTTACACTATGGGACAGGAAGTGGTTAGTGTTAGGCTCTGGAGAGGGGAGGGTTAGGGATAGACTGTGGTACAACTATGGTTAGGGTTAGGGAAGGGTTAGGGTTAGAGAGCAGAAGAAGGATGGTTAGGGCTAGGCGTGAGTTAGGGTTAGACTGCAGAAGGAGGATGGTTAGGGCTGGGGGAGGGTTAGGTTTAGACTGCAGAAGGAGGATGGTTAGGGCTGGGGGAGAGTTAGGGTTAGACTGCAGAAGGAGGATGGTTAGTGCTAGGCATGAGTTAGGGTTAGAGAGCAGAAAGAGGATGGTTAGTGCTAGGAGAGGGTTAGGGTTAGAGAGCAGAAGGAGGATGATAAGTGCTAGGCGTGAGTTAGGGTTAGAGAGCAGAAGGAGGATGGCTAGTGTTAGGCGTGAGTTAGGGTTAGAGAGCAGAAGGAGGATGGTTAGTGTTAGGCGTGAGTTAGGGTTAGAGAGCAGAAGGAGGATGGTTAGTGCTAGGCGTGAGTTAGGGTTAGAGAGCAGAAAAAGGATGGTTAAGGCTGGGGGAGGGTTAGGTTTAGACTACAGAAGGAGGATGGTTAGGGTTAGGAGAGGGTTAGGTTTAGACTGCAGAAGGAGGAGGGCTTCGGAATAGGGGAGGATTAGGTTTAGACTGCAGAAGGAGGATGGTTGGGGCTGGGGAGGGTTAGTGTTAGGCCTTTGGTAATTGGAGGGTTAAGTTTAGGGTAAGGGAGGTTTAGGGTTATGCTGCAGGAAGGGTAGGGTTAATAAAATGTACCTTTCATGCGCTCGCAGGGGCCATCTCTTCTCAGTGCAGACTGACGAAAAGCGAGAGCAGTTGGCACCTGACTGACGGAAATCAATCTGTCGCAAGTCAGGTTTTCTAGCCGGTAAACCACATCTGCAGTCTTAAAGCCGCGATCAGGAAGAGTACAAATAACTGTAATGGGTCTGTTACCTGTCAGGTAATCTATCAGACACCGCTATAAACAAACAGCTTACCCATCGCTAACGATCATGACCACCCTACATGGACATCAAAGCCATGTCTGCTCTGTGCATTACAAGTGACTGCAAGGAAATGGCCAACATATATACTTTACAGATAACATGTAGTTGCCGCCAGCGGCTTAATCGCGGCTGTATCACTGCCCTCAGCTTTTTTTAAGCAGAACAGGTATAAGGGCAAAGGTTTCCAATGCCGAATGATCAGTTAACTCACATTACCTCATCCTGGAGGTCCCCACATTGCCTGTTCATTGGTCACTTCATTCTACCATGTGTTAGCATTTAGAACTCCTCTGATGTGTAACAAAATGAACTTTTACAATAACAACTATTGCCCAAAATATTCTCTGCGATCTTATCAATTTCTCAATAATGTTTTCAATTAACTTTCAAAAGCCTTTGCGTTTTTGGGAAATCAGCAATAAAAAATATGAAGAGTCTTTTCTTAAAAATGATTTAAATCCAGGTCACTGTTTAAATCAGATATAAGTAACAGAAGAACAGACACGATTTTTAAGAGTTACTTTTCACCCTGACCTCATAAGTCCCTCAGTACTGCTCCCCCTTGCAGTGTCTGAAACATAGAATACACACCTACCTACTCAGACAGGAGACTGACATGCTAATGCAATACCTTATTCGGGTGGATCCAGGCTTAAGAATAATTGCTCAAAAAAGCAGCAAATCTGCACTTGGACAAACCAACGTAAAAGCTACAAATTAAGGCCCTGATTCACACTTAAGAAGCTTGTGCTTCTTAAGTGCGTGTTTTTCTGAAAGGACCTACTACACATCTACACTAGATAGGTACGTAGTTTGCCTCCGTGCAGAGTAGTTTAGTTAGAAAGAGGTGTTGTAGTGCTGCCGCCTCAGGGAATGTTTAGGTAGAAGTGAGAGGTGGGAGGGATTTAGATTTGCCATGGAGGGCGGGGTTTGAGGCGGGGAGAAGCATTGTCCGTGCGTAGTATTCTTAAGAAGGAAACTCCGCACGGTAAGATAAGGTAGCCCTATGGTACTTGTAAGTGCTATAAAGTACTTAAAAACGGGGGGCGTGTTAGGCCTACAAGAGTGAGAGTTAGGGCCCTGATTCAGAGATTGAAAATAAGAACTTAAAGTTACACCTGGGCTAAACCATGTTGATTTCAGGGGGAGTCAAATTTCATTTGTTGCAACAGTATTATAGTTAAAAGGTGATGTTTCCCAGCTCAAGTCTAATTAGCAGTTTAAAAGTGAAGCTGATCAGGTCTCTGTGTGCAATAAGTAAAAGCAAAGCATTCTCCCTGCATACATAGAATAAAATTAACTTGACTCCCCCTGAAATCAACATGGTTTTGCCCAGGTGTAACTTTGAGTTCTTATTTTCAGCCTCTGAATCAGGCCCTAGGTGTGGTTATGCCCACACCTAACTCACTCTTAAGTGTGAATCAGGCCCCAAGTCATTATTTTTGTATGCTGGTAAAATACTGGCAACTCATTCTTGAGGCGCACACAAAATTGTCACGCATCGTACTGCGTATGATCCAAGAGCGCAGAAAACTATGTTATTTGGATCGCAGGCAATCATGGCACGTACGGGAACACAGCAGATGCATGCAATGCAGCTAAGTGCCCAAATATGTTATTATTATTATTATTATTATTATTATTGTTTATTTATGAGGTGTTACAGGGTGTCCGCAGCATAAAATACAACAACAAAGTACAGTACAGAAACACAGGGATGGACATAGTACATAATTAAATACAATATAAAATATCACACAAATACAATAAGTGAAGCAAGCACAGACAGCAAGGCAAGGAGTCAAGCTTGGCAGATCAGGGAGCAGGGGATAGAGCGCAGTGAGAGGTTAAGAGGGAGCCACCAGGTGGGGACAGGGGAAAAGGGTAGCAGAGGGTGACAAGAGGGAACGAAGTGAGGGGGGAGAGGTAGAGGAGGGAACAACACTAGGATGGGGGGCTCTGCTCACATGAGCAATGTTGTGCAATTGAAGTACAGTATTGTACTGTAAACCATCCAGAAACGTTTTGTGAATAGTACTTACATTTCAGTTGCAATATGAATGCACTAAAACTAAAGCTGGCCATACACTAGAGCCTGATCATCCAATTATTGGGTAATCGTGCCAATAATTGGTGCTGTTAGTGGACCAGATAAATCTTTCAAATGACAAATAAACGTACGATTATTTGATTTTTTTTTTTTTTTTTTTACATGGACCTATCATTGGTCCCAGCAGGATGGTGCCAATAACGGGACCTCACCACTGGGCACCAGTGAAGATCTTACGCCACTCTGTATGCATGTGTTAAAATGCCATCACACTGATAACATTGAAGCAGCATCCTAGCCTATGAATATCATAGCTGCCAGAATTGGAAAATAATCTCCCAGGATCCTTTGCCTCTTAGCGGCTGGATCTCAGTATCACGCTCATCACTGTGCAATCTATTACTCCTCACAGGTTAATCATGAATCCTAACACCAGTAACAACACGTGAACTGATAATGACAGCAGAATGCATCAGATAAATAGAGCCATTGTATTGTATCAGAATAAGGGAGAATTTCCAAAGGCTGATTCTTCCACATCTTGGAACTGCATATGGAATTTCATGGCAGCTGGCAAAGATGGAATATTAATGACAAGGCAGCCCATCTATTCCCTAGGAGCTTCATCGGACCATCGCTCTTATGAGTTCCACCAATTAGCCTATTAATTCACTAGCAACTAGTGACATCATTGAGGCAAAGCCTGGTGGACTGAATTCTTGAATGTTTATAGAGATCACACCAACAAAATTGATCCCTTTGCTTCTCTGAGACGAGCCGGTATACTTTTATGTGTTATTTTAAAAGAAATAATTATGTTAACCATTAAATCCGTCCTTTTTAAAAAAAAATTTAATGGCCTAATTCTCTTTCCTTACAGATAATGCCATTCCATGCCTTGTGCACACTCATTCAGCAATTCTGCACTGAAAGAAAGAGACTGGGCTGTTTTATGACATATATGCAAAAGAACAGGGCCTGATCAGCCAATAGGATGATTAGAGACTAGGGTGTAGAGTTTTTGTGGGAACACATTGGGTCTGGACTCAATTTAGCCTCATGTCCTAGTGCTGCCGAAACACAGGTAGCTGCTGCAGTGCAAACATTTTAATTCACTGACGAGGATGGAACAGCTTCCACCTCACAGACTATGCTTAGTCTTATTCCTGATGCACTGCAGTACACTGGGTTCCAATGACCTATTGTAAGTAACTTTTCTTTGTTACAGGAGACTATATAGAGTCAGTGTGGGAGGACTTTAATAAATTAGCTTAGAGCGGTTTCATTCTATCTTTAATATATATTTAAGTCATACTGTGAACGTGAAATACGTTGGGTCAGAGACAAGCGAAGTCCAAGCCACCATCACCTCCAGTGTTGATGGCAAACCATCTCCTTCTTGTTTATAAAAAAAAAAAAAGTGTAAAAACGAGTTTCCTATGCTGACCTGTTATACATATGTTAAAGTTAGTTACCCAAAATGTCAGTCTGGCATGAATCTGTATAAAAGTGCTGGCGATCTATTTGAAATTAAATATATTGCACTTCTCTGTCCAGATTCACAAAGATATCTCTGCTAACAGGTAAGCACTTACACCCTAGCCCTACCCTTAACCATCTGTTTCTCGCAGCCTAAACCTAACCTTCCTCTTCAGCCTTAACCCTAACCGTCCCTTCTTGAAGCCTCACTCTAACCATCATTTCTTCAGGCCAAACCCTAACCTCAGCCTGCCACAGATGCTGCACACTGCCGCTTTTGGGAACAAGTTGAAATAGGCACCTGTTCCCAATAGCAATTTTCTATGTACCTTTTGGCAATGATACAAGACATGGCTGTATGACTGTCGAAATATTGCGGGTAACCGCATCACTCCTATATACTGTATAAATATATATACACACACACACACACACAAATATATATATCAGTAACAGTGGAGGGGTAATTATAGATTCAAGTAAGCGACAGAGGCGTTTTAAGAAGTGATGGGGCTTCCTTCCCCTGAGTCAGGACTATCCCCATTCTCGGGCTGCAAAAGGGGCAGGGCCTAACACACTATGTCACGCCCCTTTTGGGGCTCGCGAATCGGCAGCTATTTCTTTCCACCGATATCTCCAAGAGGGAAGAAACAGAAAGCAGCCGACCCTAATATGCAGAGACTTGGGTGCAGGAAGAATGCCACGTGGCCCCTTGTTCTGAGGGGCCCGTGTGCACTGAACACCCTGCACCCATTATAGATAGGCCTATGCAATGCACACTGGCAATGCAGCCAAGACGTAGGGATATCGGTAAACATAAATAAGTGTATATATATGTGTATGTGTGCGTGTGACAGTGAAGAAAGTATATAGCACTGAAGAGCTGTTACTTTCTAACACTATGTTCCTCCGTCACGTCTGGTAAGCCCTGTGCTGTGTTTTGTGCACTTGTTGTGTTCTTGTATTCTGCAGCTCAGCATTTTCCTCAAATACTTCAAAGTGCCAGAAGTTTACGCTGATTTACCATAGAGAAGAGTCAGAGCAATAAATAAGTAGCATGAGGCCATTTAGCAAATCTCAGCAGTGCCTCTCGGATCAAGCAGCCGTCCTTTTCCGAGCTCCCGATACCCAGAGTTATAGCAAGAGCTGCTGTTTTATGCTTCTACCATTTAACATTGTGCTCAGCAAACATTGCTACAGATTAGTACATTTGTAATTTAAATGAAGACAATACATCAAATGGAAACAAGAAAAATAAGGTTAACAAGATGATGAATTTGTCAGTGGTTTTTTTTTCTCTGAAGGCATTCCCCAATAACAATAAACTCTTGTCTGTCCAGTGATTGGGAGGTGAGACGAGCAGTGCTTAGTACCCCAGGCAGTGCTGCCAGCTGAATCTGCTTTCTGCAAGTGAACTAATAAATGCTACTTAATTCATGTTTCATTCTCTCTTGGGGTCTGCTTGCAGATTTACCCAGCAAAGGAAGCATCCTGTTACATCTCTTTAATAATTGATGGATCCCTGTCTAAGCAACCCAAACAAAATGCTGAAAATAGTCTCCCATGAAATCATCGCTTTGTCCCTCTTTTGCCATCTTTTTCGGACAGCGACGGTGAATGATCATTTTCATCCTCGTTTACAGTCGCAGCAATGTGTTCACCAGCTTTATATGACTGAGGAGCTGGTGAGAGGTTGAACTAGGTTTAGCTAGTGTAGGGTTTGTGTCATTAAATACTTCAGACACACGATATAATTAATTGTACCAAAGCTAATAAAACGGCCGTCGGATGCGATCATTCTGGATTGGATATAGATATTTCTTTGCATATTATTTATATAAGAATAATTTATCTGGATATAGACTTCTGTTTGACATCTAATTTAAGCATGTTGCGTCCATAAGTCGGTGGTTTGGAGGGAGTGCTGTCACATAGGAACGACGCCCCACTGGTGTGTCTTGGGCCCCACAAGTTCTGAAGCCAGCCTATCAGTTCCGTATGATAGGAGATCCACTCGACTGGGCAGACCTTCCTCTCGAAATACGTGTGTGTATACGCCGTATACAGTATACGGACCGCTGATCCACAAGGCTGCCTTATTGCCTGCATCTGGGTCTGGATCATGGTGTGTGCATGGCAGTTATCGCTTTGTACCTTTAAATCTTGTCAGATAACCTACCAATATGTTTTGGAGTGTGGGAGGAAGAACATACACACTCCACACAGATAAGGCCTAGTCCGGGAATCAAACTCACGACCTCAGCGCCATGAGGCACAAGTGCTACCACTGAGCCACCGTGCTACCCTATACACTGTGTTTTTTTACTTTATTACACTCCGAATGCCTTACAATGGATCAGAAAGTATGATACTGTATATGTGTTTTCTGCATACAGTAAGACAAAAATAATTTTTTAACATTTTCTTTATTAAAAAAAAAGAAATGTACTTGCTATGATTATCTGACATTGGGCCGGATCCAGAACTACTTCCGTCTTCCATAGACAGACGTAATTCAATGAAGAATAGCTACTGCGCATGCGTAGTAGCTATTGTACGTAATCTGTGTATCGTTTTGATACGTATATTGCGTATATGCGGTCTTTTAAACTGCATATACGCAATCTACGTATCGAAATGATACGCAGATTACGTACAATAGCTACTATGCATGTGCAGTAGCTATTGTTCATTGAATTACGTCCGTCTATGGAAGACGGACGTAGTTCTGG
>WWET01000090.1:1004903-1020023 GCA_011038615.1 Limnodynastes dumerilii | reverse complement strand
CCTTGCAAACAGCGGCGGATCTTAAAGTTAGACCACCATTGAGCAACCCTAACTCTGCGCTGTCATTTGAGATCTTAAGGGAAGTAGTTGCGGTTATTTGAGATCCTAAGTGTCTGCCCGCGCCCACTTTCCCTCATCTCCCTGCCTCCCCCCGCCCATTTCCATGCAAATCCTTCAGATCTTAAACTTCCGCAGCACTTAAGATCTTAAGTGCTTACAATGGATTCACATGTCCGCGCTTAGCGAATTTAAGATCCTAACCTCTACGTAGACGGCGTTGCACTATTACTACGCATGTGCATTTATGCGAATTTTCTAAGATCCTAAATATACGCTCCTAAGTAGCAAAAAAAATCGCATCTCTGAATCAGGCCCTATATTTATTGGTTTGACATAATTGTCTTTCAGTCTTTAGCATTATTTTATATTTAATGGTATAAACAATCTGTAATATATCACTAATATAATATATAATATTTACACATACATCTGTTGTCATTGGCCCAGATCCAGAGCTACCTTTCTATTACATTTCGAGATGTAGCGTATTAATTATGCACTCCCCTAGGCGCTCCCATCGGCAGTACGTACTTTTGTCATTTTACGCTTGCCAAACCCTACCTTTACTTTACACAGCGGAACTACCATCGTACGTACAGGCAGCACGAACAGTACTGCTTAAGCACGCCCATACGGTTGGATTTTAATGCCTCCCCCGCCTCCGAAGTGTAATTACGGGTGTCATATGCTTGGCATGCCCCTTCGTTCGTAGTTACGCTGCTGATCGTAGGCTGGTACATACGTCCAGTGTTATGCGGCATAACATCTGGCGCAGTAAATACTAATGGCCGATTTTACATCAGCGGTTAGTGTAAAATCGCTAGCGTACATACTTCTGGATCTACCCCATTGCCTATAAGCATATTTCATGTATACAATCCATTTGGATGGATTTGCAATGGATTTATCTGCACATATTGCTTCATTTTAATAAAGACATTTTAACAACAGAAGACAGGGGCTCAAGTAGAAATTACATGTAAGAATAAAGAACATATTTAAAGAAATGACGGAATTTCTAAGTGCAGATGACAACATTACATAGTGACAGAGACAGTAAGAGAGGCGTCTTCATTTTCTGAGTTACAGTTTATATTCTAGAGTATTTGGGGTGCAGAAGGGGGAAGTATTAGAAATATTATAATGCATAAATTGGGTGGAATTATGCATTTTTAGTGGATGTGTAAAGGGTTAATAATATCAACAATTTACAGTAATTTCAGGTAATGAAAAATTGAAAGGTTAAATGATCATCATCCATTTAGAATTCTGTATTCAAGACAGATTCATACGGCATTGCATTTAATAGAGACTTAAGATAAGTGGAGCCCAGAATGAGCTGTCCTAAGACCACACCCACAGATGCACCTCATGGATATAATTAGTTTGTTATTTTCTTTATTAGTTGTGTAGTTCTTGGGAGCACTATTAAATGACTGTAAGTGGGGAACTATATCTAGCCATAGCTAGGGCCGCCTGGTGTCATCCTGATAGAATTATGTTTTGCGTATATGAAATGTAAAGTAACATTTCGGACTCTCAACATAATCCATTCCATTCGGTACAATATACTCTGTTCCTGAGCGTCCAACTGTCCCTCTCACCTGGCTTCAACTAATTAACTGATGTTTGAAAATTATTGTTTTCTCTTCAACACAGGTGTCTGTATTCAAGACAGATTTATACAATATTGTGTTTAATAAAGACCTATCATCAGTGAAGGCATCAGTTTTGTGGCCTGTCCTAATATTGATGAGAACGCACTGTCGCCAATTAATTTCATGGATCCAGTAACTCATGTATATTAAACAGGCAGAACAGCATTGTTAGCCAGGTTTACTGGGCTTGGGGGCCTCTTATGTAGACTTCGGACTGCATCCAAACTTCCCAGAAGTGGGCAGGAAATAACCCCTTTTGGAAAGTAGTTCATGCACGGGTGCAGCATTCCCAGGAGGGATTTGGATCCAGAATGTTGTCCTTGTTCAAAATCTGTCAGTGGAAAGGGACAAAGCTAGATGTGGAATTCTTCCGCTCTATGGGAGGGGGAGGTATGCTAATAGTACAATAAAAGATGGCTTTCATACTATCCACACTTCTGCCCTGCTCCAACGTAGAATGGGTTAAGTTAGGATAGGGGTCACCTGGTGGCCGGCCCTCGCCCGTATGGATTTCTTGATGTGGTGGGGATGTGGCATTGGACCTCTACTACCTCTGCAGTAGGAGCTCCGAAAAGTCCAGAGGTGTGGATCCAGTTTTTCATTACTGACATCTAATGGTGCCCCCCTAATCCTCCTATCAAATACCCTTTGAGAGTTGGTATGCTCCAACTTACAATACTTTATAATTGCAGAAACCACCCAACGTAGATTAAAGTTTTACATTTCAGTGCCAGCTCCCTGCCACCTTAAAGTTTAATGAAGCCATAAAACTTTATAGCAACCATAGTATTTACATAATAACGTGTTAATGGCGGAGATGTCTATGTGAAATATATATTGTCTAGATTGCATCTCTGTCTTGCTGTGCGAACAGAATATCAAGAGAGGTCATGTGTTTGGTCAGGGCTAAGTGAAATGATGTAATATCTTGGCATTGCAATGCTATCTACTGCTGTTGCCTGGGAGTTTTGCAGGAAGGTACAGTAACTAAGCCAGCGCTGACATTCCTATGCACTTCATGTTGTGCAAAGACCAAAACTTTTCTCTCTAGCATTTTTATAGAATGTTTTATGAGTATCAGAGGGAAGATGTATGAAGTCATAATGATTGGAAATTTGACAGAAATTAAAAATATAAGCTGCCTGGAAAAATTGCATTGGACAGAATGTGATAGAGTGTTAATCACTTCTTTGTTATGTTCTTCTTAGTCGGACAAAGAGGGATATTTGTCACCTCCTCTGTCTTGGGAAAGGTAAGATTCCTCAGCGCCTGCAGACAGGGTTAAGTTCCCACAGCACACACACACCCACAGGTATACCACATGGGTGTAATTAGTTTGTTGTTTTCTTTATTAGCTGTGCAGTGCTTGGGAGGACTATAAAAGGACTGCTTGCTGTTGTGAGCGTGGCATCAGATGCTGTAAAGTGGCCAATGACTGGAACTATGCCTAGCCTGAGCTAGGGTCGCCTGGTGTCATCCTGACATGATGATGTTTCGTTTATGAGAAACATAAGGCTTCATTTTACAGCAAGAAACTGTGTGTCTCATCTTCTAACTGCAATCATCACAGTAGGTAAAGTATATCCTCTGCTTTTGCCCAAGAAATTACTGGACCACCTATTTAAGCAAATGAAGAGCAAGACTCCTTGAGTTAACGAAGGCCGCACAGGAGTACTTGGTACTGAATATATACTGCTTTCCCTGATGCCATTTCCTCATGCTAAAAAATCGTCAAGATGCAATAACTCAGAAACTGATCCAGACGGGGGACTTACACTTGATCGTTGCTTGCCTTAACACTGTGCAGTAGAGTAGAGCATGCAATAACCCAATTCAGACACAAACGCATCGCACTGATGCCTCTTCCTGCATCAGGGGGACCGGTACAAGGACTCAGTGTTCAGTAATGGTGTGTTCCTGCAAATGAGCCCAATCCAGACTCATACATTAAAGTTAAGTATACACAGTTTTTGAGCTACATATTTGTACCAGACACAGGCCATATCTAAGTCCAGGAACCTGCTGGAGGGCAACACTCCGCAGCTATATAAGGCCATTGCCATAGCGTTTAACCTTGTAAGCGCTTCATTAACGGTGCGGAAATGTTGCTTATACGTCATATTGGCACCTTATAAATTTAACAGAATAATGGGGTAGATCCAGAACTACATTTGCCGTACTTTTATTCGCGGAGTGTATTTTCGTGCGCGTAAATTCGTTACACTCCCCTCGGCACACCCCTTGCACGGACGTATTTTGTGAAGATACGCTTTCCAAACCCTACCTTAACTTTTTCCAACGTAACCGCAGTCATACGCACACATATGTATGGGCTGAACGATTTTACGCAGCTAAGCACGCCCATACTGTACACTTTAAATACAACCTCCCGCCTACTTCACGTATTTCACACGTAATTTGGACTAACGAAAAATCGGCACGCCCACACGTAAGTATTTACGTGACACATACTTGAATGGCCCATATGTTCACAATTACGCTACGTTAATGTGCATTTTCTATGGTGAGCATGCGCAGTGCGTACAAAACAGCGATTTACGTCTCAGCCACACGTAAATTCGCTCTGAGGCGTAGTTCTGGACAGGTCCAATATCTATAAAAAATATTTAGTCATATAAGTACAAATATCAATACAATATTAATTGGAAGAACAAAAAACAAATTTAAAAAAATGTAAACACGACAACAAGATAACCCAACATGTAAAATGTTTATGTTTTTATGGTAAAAGTATACAGTGCTACTAATTGTTGTATTAAATAAAGGCATTATAGTAATAATAACAATATAATAAAATACACACCAGAATGCACACAAGAGTTAAATGGTAGAGAGTGCTCCTGATTGCGGCCAGTCCTGCTTTATTATTACTGTTTTTGTTTTCAAGAAATGGTTTCTCTTTAGGAAAGAGGGGGGATGGGGGGAAGCGTTTGAAGTGATGTCATCGTTCCCTGTTGTTAAAATGCATTTCTGCCTCAGAAGCGCGATCTGGATTCTGATGTGCTGTAAAAGTGTTACATCAAAGGCCAAGCTCACATCTAAGTGCAAGAAGAAAAAGGAAAGGGGAAAGGGAGAACCCTCCGATGACTAAAAGTTGTTAAGAGCGTTATATGAAAGACGAAAATGGCCTTTCTCCCCTGACAAATCGTTCAAAAGGTAACCGGCGGTTAGGAAGTGCCCTGTCACAGAGAATACAAAATACGAATTCAGCCGCTGCCAATCTCCGCTCCTTCACAAATGTTTTCATCTCGTGTCCCAGTTTAACTCTTTGTAGGAAAACACTCCCTTGTTATTAGTAGAATTGAATTAGAAATTCGGGCAGTTCCCCCGGTATTCTAGGAGAGCCGACAGATCTCCCACATGAAAGGCAGGGGGGCTTCTCATAATAGTAATCCACCAGTGTTGCTAGTGATGGGCGGGACTTGATGACGCAGTTTTCGCCATTAAACCCCGCCCCACCCCCTAGTACACTGTGAATAAAGGTAGTACCGGAAAGGGGTTGGGTTTAATTTGCATAAATAGCGTCATTAAGCCCCATTCCCATGCCGGCCTCTAGCTCTTCTCTCCAGGATCTCGGGGAAGGAACCCTGATTTAGACCCATAGGGCCAGATTTACTAAGCTGTGGGAAAGGAAAAGTGGAGATGTTGCCCATAGCAACCAATCAGATCCTAGCTCTTGCTTTCGTATTACATACTAGAAAATGTCAGCTAGAATCTGATTGGTTGCTATAGGCAACATCTCCACTTTTCCTTTCCTGCAGCTTAGTAAATCTGGGCCATAGACTTTACCAGCAAGAGCTAATCTGTACAGATGGGGTCATTGATGCTGGAAATGTGTACAGATGGGGTGTGTGGGGGGGGGCGGTTTTTAGTCCCCCCAGTATCGTCACTAGAGTGGGTGCAGGGGGGTGTGGCTACTATGGGGGGGACGGGCCCGAGGCAGCTGCCCACGCTGCAACAGCAGAGGACATGCAAGGAATGACAGCTTTCAACTGTCTGCGGCGGGTGAAGTGCTAAGCGGTGTTTATAAATTATTTTCCACCTGAGAGTGGCTGGAAGAAGACAGCGCTAATCTGGTAACTGCTGGCAAGTTATTTATAAACTCATAGGCTGTCGTCTAACCTATCAGTCACTGATAGCTGTTGACGTGAATCCCTCTCTTCCAAACACGCTTTTGGGTCTGAGTCTCGCTCCCTCCACACCCAAACGTGTGAGAATCAATCCCAAGTTTCCAATCAAATGCATAATGAAATGAATGAATGAATAACTGAATTAATGAATGTATAAATTAATAAATGAATGAATGAATGAATAAATGAATAATTTAATTAATACAATAATAACTTAATAAATTAATGAATGATTAAATTGATAAATGAATGAGTGAATTAATTAATTAATAAATAATTATGTCTACTATGTGTGCATGCTGTAGGCATGGCAGGTCGTCCCATCCCCGGTCAGAAAGGTTTCCGGCACGGAAGTGTGAATCATAAGTATCCAGATCTGTGCCGTTTTCTGCATTCAGAGTGCGGTAAACGCCCACATTGCGCAATTCTGGATCTGGCTCATTGTTCTTAAGAAATTGCTCTTAAGAAAGAATGGGTCAGAATGTTTTCTGATTGGGTAGCACGGATTCCCATGCGTGCGCAGTGAAAGAAATTGACCTTAACATGATTGAAACACACAAAAGTCTGGTTCTGGCCATATAGGACCGGATCCAGACCTCAACATGCTTTACGTACGCGTGGGGGGGGGCTTGAAACGACACTTAATTTGCACGCTTATCCCTGTCTGTATGTCAGGGATACGGTGGGCTGGATCCAGACTTAAGTTAATGCTTGAAATGAGTTACCCCTGGGCTAAATTGATTGCAGGGGAGTCATATTTCATCTGTTGCAAACAGTATTAGAGATGAGAGGTGATGTTTCCTATCCCAAGTCTAAATAACAGTGTGATAGTAACGCTGGTCAGTATCTGTGTGCAGTAAGCAATTCAAAGATATATCCCTGCATTCATAGAATACAATTACCCTGACTCCCCCTGCAATCAACATGGTGTAGCCCAGGAGTAACTCATTTCAAGCACTTACTTAAGTTTGGATCCAGCTCGTATCTGTAACTTAAGGATCGGTCCCTTCATCTTACCTTCTAACGTACAGAACTGAGTTCGGTAAATTAGAAGGTACGCTTGACAGCGATTGACGTGCATAAGTCCCCTGACTTTATTAGTTCTCAATCCGGTCCATATTCTCATGACCGTCACCACCCTCGTATATGGCTATGTATAAGGAATAAATACAATCTGAAGCGTATCCATTGGCCAGTGTAAGATACATGTAAGATCAGGGAACAGCGCAATTTCTCCACGGACGCTAACGCCTCCAGAAATTTTCATCATTCCCAGAGTTTGATTATTCAGATACTTAGGATAATACATTGCTGGCACCTAGACAGAATCTAGGCTTGTTTTCTTTCCTCAAGTATATCGCAAAGGTCATGTCAAGCCTGAAGTGATTAGAATTTGACAAGTTCTTCTCTTGCTGTAATGCGGAGAGACACTTCACTTGCAGTAGTTTATTAGTAACAAAGATTTAGTTACACGGAGCAATTCAAACTCATTGATGTTGATTAAAACTAAAGAGATAGCCGCCTGCTTTCCCAGCTCACCTGTTACAATACTAACTGCTTGTGAGAGCTGCTGTTTAGTAACTCCTTCCCTATAAGTTCAGACACTTATTAAGACACTGAGAGCCCAATCCAGGCCTGAATGCAAAATGGAAGGCATTCCGCGTGTCGTACATCCAACCAACTGGAGATCCAGGCGCAAATGCAACTGCAGCTCTGGATGTCGAGGCAATTACGGCAGGTTGCGTGCGTACACAGAGGAGCCAATCACAATGCAGCTACGATCCGAGATCCCATTCCCTAGTGATACAAATATCGCTGTAATGTGTACCGGAGATGGTGTAAACACTTCAGTCATAATGCAAATGCATAAAAGGATAAATTGAATTTTGAGGATCGAGATCTGTTCTGAATTCGCGGGCATGTGCGATCCCGACAGCGGAAGTCTGGATCCAGTGTAATCCTGAAATCCTGCAATCTTTGAGTGCTGGCGTGTGTGCGTAGGTCTGGTCTGGCTGCATTTTTTGCATATTCCAATGGCCAGCCTAGATTTATCACTAGTACAGTTCAAGAGATGTCATAACATTGGTGCTCAATTTTTGTGCAATCGTATCTGAGATTAAGGGATGGGATATACAAGGATCCTCTATCACACGCCCAGGGGCGCTATTGGGGGAGGGATTGGTGGGGTGGTGGGGGAGGGGGTTACCTGCTGCTGGAGGGCTGTACCAGGCTGCACATCAACAGGCCAATGCAATAAGCCCTTGGTATCGGCCTGATGGGAATTGTTCCTTCAGGTCTATGGCGCTCCACCTATATGCGACATCACAGATTTGGCTGCAGGGATGGGACAGTTATTGTTAGGCCACAGTGATGCTATGGATAGGGTTAGGGTGTGGTGAGGGAATGATTAAGGTTAGGCTGCGGTGAAGCAATGGCTAGAGTTAGGTTGCAGTGAGGGGATGTTTAGGGTTAGGCTGTGGTGAAGGGAGGATTACAGTTAGGCTGCAATGAATGGATGGTTAGGGTTAGGCTGTGGTGAGGGGATGGTTAGGGTTAGGCTGTGGTGAAGGGATGGTTAGGGTTAGGCTGTGGTGAAGGGAGGATTACAGTTAGGCTGCGGTGAAGGGATGGTTAGGGTTAGGCTGCGGTGGAGGGATGGTTAGGGTTAGGCTGCGGTGGAGGGATGGTTAGGGTTAGTGTGCCGGATTCAGAACCCCGTAAGTTATAACAAACGTGCCTAATTTCACGATTCTAGCTGCTACGCATGCGTAGTAACTATTTTACGCTATCTACGTAGCGTTTTGTTGCATAGATGCGTATATGCGGTCTTGTATAGACTTTTATAGACTTTATAACTTGTATACCACACCCCTAAAACATGGCGGAGAAAAGACTGTGGGCCAGATTTGCTAAACTGCGGGTTTGGAAAAGTGGAGATGTTGCCCATAACAACCAATCAGATTCTAAATCTCACTTTTCTAGAACATGCTAGAGAATGTCAGCTAGAATCTGATGGTTGCTATGGGCAACATCACCACTTTTCCAAACCCGCAGCTTAGTAAATCTGGCCCTGCTTGTTGCACAATAATAATAAGTTACAGGGTGCAAATAAGTCTATGGCTTCTTTAACCTTTATTGCGACCCTGATCGCCGAGCTATATGCTGTCATGATGAGGCAATAAAGCATAACGTGTAATTCTTGCTGTGGTGCATTTAACGTGTCTCACTGTTATTATCCTAGAGATCACGCTGCGGAAACCAAATTTCAGTCTCACATTGTGATCGGTACATTGTGAAAGTGTTCAGCGACGGAAGAGAGATGATGGATGTGCGGTCAGATAACATAAAGATTTGTTTGGCGTATGTAACACCCCGTACTACGCACAATTAGGCAAATGCATTTTTGGAGGTTAGGGTCCTTATATTAGTGATTTTCTGGTTTTATCACCAGTAGTGAAAATCGCATTTTCCTTCGTTGTTTTAGATAGCTACAATGTAAGGTGTTTTTATTCATTTTTTACTTTATCAATAATAATATATATAATTTTTTAATGTTCCTGAAAGAGGTCCAAATCTTGGCATATACTACAGTGATTCTCGCTCCTAGCAGGAAGTGACCGAGAAACAGGGTGATGACCCCCTAGGCCGGAAAGGGTCCCAATTGGAATCATTCACCTCTCATGCTAGGACCAGTAATCCTGGCAGTAGAAGGAGGCCATTATCTAGTGAGGTTAGCTGATTGGCTCTATACAAAATATCGGGAACTAGCACCTGATAATTTTATGCATGCCATAAGATCAAATAATTGTATCCAAGCTTTTTTGGTATGCTTATAGCCAGTTTAGAAAATCCTGACCATTCACTACAGCAATCATTGGCTTGATCACTTGATAATTGGATGATTGGGCCAGAGGCATAAGTAGGGTGAATTTTATAGGGTATGTGCCCTGGGCCCCGATGAACACCCAGGTCCAAGGGGGAGCCATAATTAAATTTGTATTATTTTTTAAGATGGTATATTAAGGGGTGGAGGCACATTTTTTTCCATTTGCCCTGAGCTCCATCAATCTTTGATACACCACTAGATTGGACCCAATAAGCATTGTAGTATAGGGCCAGCTTACATGGACCGCTATGCAACCGTAAACAAGTCCCTCCTCTGAAGCCACACACAGCACCTTCACAAAGTCAAGAGTTTTTTAAGTGACCTACCCGGGTATTTTAATTTTATTCATCAAAAAGTCCCCCGGCAATAACCTGGGTTGATAAACCTGGGTTATCGCCGGGGCTGCAATCTGAAGCAGCATCACTTTAATGCAATTAGGAATCTTCTGAGCTGCTAAAAGGTCCTTTGACGTGCAACGCCACAAAATAGCGATCACGATTCATTTCCTTCAAGGACCTGATCCCGAGTTTTTGCGCAGCAGAAGCACAAAAGCTACATACTGTTTAGGCCAATAGGCTGAAGTGTAATGCAGACCCCTATTTAAGTTAGCATGCTTTTATATATACCACTTCAATTTGTGTCATTTATAGTGTTGATAATGATAATAAAGATTTTTTACATAAATAAAATGAATACCTTTTTTTTATATAGAAAAAAAATAGACCTTAAAAATGATCATCTAAATAGAATATTCCCCTGCATAATTTGCGGTAATATGCTGCTATTCTAAAAAAAACTTTTTAGAAAATCTCAGCCTTTTCGAAATAGAGACAGCAGGAAATTAACTTTCAGCTGTCTCTGCTCCTAAAACACCCATTTCGTGGCGGCGACTCCGACCGACCTACAATTCATTATCCTTCGTATCTTTCTGATGCTCTTTAGACGGATATTATAAACACAATTTAACCAATGATGTACAGATAATTAAATGTTCAATGCTGACCCTTGGAATAGAGACAGATACCGTTGTCTTCTCCCTCTTAACATACATAAAGATAACCAGAGACCTCCAGCTCATTTTTAAAAATAACTCTAGATTCATTGATATTACCCAGGTCCTGTCAATGAATCTAGAGTTATTTTCATACATAAATAAACTGATTTAGCTGTGGTTTCATTGCGATAATGGACCTGATTCACGCTTAAGAATTCTTATGATTTTAGGTGCGTATATTTAAGAACAGATGCACTGCACATGCGTAGTAACTTTTATACTGCTGTTTGCGTTGGATTTAAGTTTGCAAATTCCAGGCCTGATCCAGACCTACGCCGATGCGGTGTGCTTACTAGAGCACAGCGTATCGGCGTTCACTTACCCTGACACTCCCCCTGTGCGGGCGTATGGCCCCTTCCTTACGCCGGCTGAAGGCTACCCTAACTTCAGCCGGCGTAAGAGTGTTCATTCTTTCTGTATTTACTTTTGAGTTTTGAGTGGGGCACCACTTCTCCACTATCGGCTGCTGTTTTTACCTACAAGTGTTCTATCCTAGTTAAGCGCTGTGTCTCTCCCTTTTTTTTCTAGACCTTATACATTGCCTATGGTCATGTCCTAAGATACAAAGTTTTTGGGACACGATTGCAGACTATATAAAATACAAACTTGGCATCTCATTTACCCCTACAAAACAATGGGTGTTCTGGGATATACACGAAGAGAACACATACCGTATGTTAAGAAAAGGAAACCGGATATTGCTCCTAATAACTGCGGCAGGGGAAAAAAAAGCAATTCTCTTACAATGGATATTGCCAGAACCGCCATCTATAAACATGATGATAGGCAGATTAGCATACTTTTATCAGATGGATTGGATAACAACTATAAACAATAAAAAAAAACTAGTCGAACAATTCTGTGACACCTGGCTTCCATATATAAACACCCTACCACAAGGTTCTAGAGATTTATTGAGGAAAACCTTCCAATTAACCTCTTGGTATAATTTTGAGTTACTAAACGGAAACACTCCCTTTTGATGTAACCTAAGATTAAAAGATGATATGATTGCCGACAGTGAAGTTCTGATCATAATATCTGATAGATGAGATAAGACGACTATATTTACCTGCATAATTGTATAAAAATGTTTGAATTGTACTCATAAATGTATAACTCAATGTTATCTCAATGTACGTCAACATGATTACCTTTCTTATATAACTTCCAATAAAATATTTAGAAAAAAGTCCCACAAAAGCCAGATACACACACTGCGCCATATACACTAAATTCACAAAAACAAACAGATCTACACTAGAAACACAAAAAGCTGGAAACCATATTAAATGCATTGAAAAAGCCGTAAACTATATAAAATGCAATGAAAAAGTTCCACTAAAGCCAGATACACACACTTTGCCATGTACACGCTGAATCCACACAAAAATACCCAAATCTATATTTAATTCAGGAAAATCAGGTAACCCTATTAAATTTATTGAAGAATCCGCAAACCATATTAAGCGTATAGAAAAAACTCAAAACTGTAAATTTAATACATTCAGATAAGTCCCACAAAGGCCAGAAACACATTGAATTGACACAAAAAATGCCCAGATTTAAACTAGATTTACTCAAAATTCTGGAAATCATATTAAATGCATTGAAAAGGTCAGTAACCATATTAAATGTATCGAAAAAGCTGAAAACCATATTAAATGTGTTGAAAAACCCCACAGAAGACAGATACAAACACAAGTTTCTAAATATACACTGAGTTCACACAACAATATCTGGCTTTAAACTACATTCACACAAAAAGCCGGAAACCTTATTACTTTTATTGGGAAAGACGGACTGTTTTCTATCTCAACTCTAAATATCCATGAAAAATTAAAGCTGATCAGTATCTGTGTGCAATAAGCAAAAAGCAAAATATTCTCTCCGTATGCAGAGAATAACATTAATTTGTCTCACTCCTGAAATGCAACATGGTTTTGCCCAGATGTAAGATATTGGTAATATCACTGCCTCTACCCCCGTTTCCGCATCAAGGTTCTGCCCCCTTATTACTCTATGGGGATGGTGTCCTTATATTTAGCAAACTCCATATACATAGGACCAGATCCATACCTCTGCAGTTGGTGAACTGTTTTTTATTTATTATTATTTTTAATTGCTTATTTATATAACGCCAAAAATTGTCTTCAGTGCTGTACAGAGAATATTAGACATTCACAACGGTCCTTGCCTCAATTGGAGCTACATACTAAGTTTCCTAACACATTCATATACACACACACTGGCGTTAATTTTGTTGAGTTTGTTTCTTGGAGTCTGGGAAAAAACTGGAGCACCCGGAGGAAACCCACGCAGACATGGGGAGAACGTACAAACTACACACAGATAAGTCCTAGCTGTGAGACACCGTGTTGCTCTTCTCACTTGTACACGCCGCAGTACCAAAAGGAGGCATTGATTGGGAATTCATTGGAAAATGCTCACTTATCATAATTTAGGATCTTGCCCATAATGCTTTTGGAGTATTGCTGCATTGGAAAACATCTTGTTAGGATTACAGTCCTCAGTCATCCATGCAGAAACTGAACTGCGCATGTGGTGTGTCCCTCCCCCTGTCCGAAGTCCTGCTGGTGCCCTTGCGGATGTGTTGAACAGCTAAACAGCCATAATATGATCTGAAGAAGAAGAGAAAATCAGAACTCGGATGGTTACTGAATATAACCCATATAAGCTGTATTTGCAAAACAGACAATGAATTTGAGACTGAAATTTCTAAAACCTGTAACTGATATCTGACATTTTTTCTTAAATCTTTTGTTTTATTTCAACATATATAAAAATAATGCACGAGAAATAAATAAAAAATTTCCTGAAAAATTACACTTGCAAAGGCACACTGGACCAGAAAGACCAAAACACAAAGAACAAATGCCACATTTCAACACACAGTTTTTACCATTCATTTATTTTTTTGTTAATTATTTTAATTGTTCGATAATAGTTTAATAATATTAAAATAAGCAAAATGTATATTGACAACAATTCATTTTCTTGAGATTGGATTAGAGGAGATGTTTGTGGTCTTACATGCCCCTCTAGGATTCTTCAGCTCGGTAACAGTTGACATTAAGACAGTCATAAGGTGAACAAAGAAACAGCTGACACCAAAAAGTTGCCCCACCTTTTTGCTACGGGGCCTGAGTCTGGATGAGGGTGGGGGCGGTGTTGGATTCCAAACACCCCACCCACCACCACCACCACCTTAGCTAACCCTTATTTTAACCCTTTCCTAATCCTAACCCTCCATTTCCCGCAGCCTAACCCTAGCCCTTTCCTTAAGTCCTTAACCTAAGCTTTTACCCGTAGCAGCCACAGCCTAACCTTAATCTACCTACTGCAGCCTAACCCTAACCTACCCTCTGCAGCTTGTAGCTATTGGGAATGGGGAAATAGGTTCCTAATAGTAAGTTTCTATTTTGCAAGCTTATCGAACAGTGATACAGCCGCAATTCAGTTGGTCCATTCGTATTAAAATTGTGTCTTAGGATCCGGAGCATCTATCATTTTGAAGGCGCTATCACCCAGAGATCTGTCTGTGCGCTTGGTTTAACAAGCTTTATATAAACTGCTTATTTTTTTTATTTGTGAAAATAACAAATTATGTTAAACTACATATTATAAATTATTACTCCCTACTTTAATCTGATTGAGTTACAAGTGAGAAATGTCATTTGCCCATTTGTCAAAACTAGGATTACTATTCTACATGATGATGTTAGTTGCAACCTCTTTTTTATGCTGTAACTGGAGGGTGTTAGGTTAAGAGGAAATGTGATAAAAAATTACATTAAAAAAGGGTAATTGAGAAGTGGAATAGCCTCCCTTCTGAGGTGGTAAAGGCTAACACAATAGAATAGTTTAATCATGCTTGGCATAAATATAAGGATATCCTAATTCTTACACTAAATTGAGGGTCAAATAGGATCTAGGGTCAGTGGACAGGATTCACAGATACAATTTTGCCTGTTTTTGCGTGCGTATTTTTAGGGTTGGATTAACTGCGCATGCGTAGTAACTTTTTCCACGCACAGAAGTCCATTGTGCACGAATTACTGAATTGCACTTAGGGCCTGATCCATACCTACGCCCGCCGTCGCTAGGACGGCGGGCATAAGCTAAAGATCGGCTGAAAAGCCGATCTGCGCATGCGCCGGGCAGATGTTTCCCGGCGTCGCTACGGCAACGCCCGATCGTGGATTGGGCGTCCGTAGCAGTGCCGTAGGGACGCTGGAGGGGACGTCCCCCAGCGTCCCTACGTTCAGGTTAGTGTAGGTGGGCGGGGGG
>WWET01000090.1:993786-1004068 GCA_011038615.1 Limnodynastes dumerilii | reverse complement strand
GTAGCGTTCATTTAAGATCCTAAGTGTCAGCCCGCGCCCACTTTCCCTCATTTCCCTGCCTCCCCCCGCCCATTTCCATGCAAATCCTTAAGATCTTAAAGATTCGCTGCACTTAAGATCTTAAGTGCTTGCGTGCGATTCAGACTTACGCTCTTAGCGAACTTACGCTCCTAACCGCTACGTAAACAGCGTTGCACTATTACTACGCATGCGCAGTTTTGCGAATTTTCTAGGATCTTAAATATACGCACCTAAGTGCCGTGGAAATCGCATCTCTGAATCAGCCCCGTAGAGTAAAGGTTGCCCTATGCCCTATGGACGCATAAGTCACCGAAAATCCATACGCGTGAGGGGAGTGTCGTGGGTGTTGCCTTGCCACTTACATGCACATATTTGCGTACTTTATACACGCACATCTGTGAATACGGTCCAATATTTTTTTTTCTTGTTTTTTTTGTTTTTTTTTTAAGTTGGGCAGACTGGATGGGCCAAGCGGCTGTTATTATTCTATGTATACTATAACTGACGAAGAAAATACTACAGCAGCACTCAGACACTGTTAATAAACCGTGATGTAAAATATAAATGAAGCTGGAATTTTTATACTATGTGTACTATGTTCCTTAATTTAAGTGAATCTCCTTCAAATGTGTTGTGTTTATTTTATATGTAGCAGAATTCTGGCATCACAAAGGCAGCGTCTCCCTCCTAATTCTGTGCTGGGTGATCCTCGCCGAGACAGTGTCCCCAAAGAAATAATTAATTATCTGGTTAATGTGCATCAGGCGTTGTGAGCGTGAGATTAATCACACGCGCCCAGTTATGTTGCTGAAGTGGATTTTTGTTTTTTTTTTGTCTCCTGTCACTTGGCTAATGGCTTTTCTTTCCTTCAACATCAGGTGAACAGGTGCGTAGATGCAGTATTTTCACTTTCCCGGAGTCAGGAACAGCCGGCAGCTCCGAGATGCCGTTTTTTTAATCCCGTCCTGCTGCATGAGCAGTTTAAAACATTGGGTGTATTGTGCTTGAGATGTTCCAGCTGCGGGGGCATTGCAGAAAGTGACAAGACTATCCACCTTCTCCTCCGACACTTAGACACAGCTATCAGAGCCTCATCGTTATCCCTCTCCGCGGCAGACACAGCAGCGAGGCAGCGGGGTAGCGTCCGCGTCTCCTCTTATATTTATTAGCCGTGCACAGTCTCACTTTTTCATTCTGTTTGGAAACTGGAAATTGTCCAACGCCGTCTTTCCTTCAAGAATAAAAAATGTTCTTCAGGAAGCTCGGCTGTTTCTGGCTGCATGTAACGCCTCTCTCCGGCCTGCCGCAGCTCTGTTGGGTCCAGGCGGTTGAGGGTCAGTTTTTCTAGAAGGATAAACAAGCGCCAGCGGTCAGAGGAACACCAGCAAGAGACGCGCGGATTAGGTGTCCCAGAAGAGTAATAAAAATAAACACGTCCGGTCTGATACAGACTGGCATGTACGCCCAATGATGTAGCGTGCCAAGAACAAGTGTGAGTGCAAGTGCTGCAAGCCACGTCTGAGCGTGACTCATCTAAGTTCGGAGCAGGGATAGATTACTCACAAGGCAATGTAGGCACCCGCCTAGGGCCTGGCTAACCCCAAGGGACCTGTGGCTCCCTGGGTCCAACACTGTTAATCACCCTTGTGGTCTTATCGGATGAGAGCTGTCATTTCCGACATGCAGGCTCATCAATATTATTTGCGTCTGCATGTGTCAAATGTCGTAGCTCAAGCAGCCACATCAGTATAGTTGGCTGCTCCTCCCACAGGCTACCAGCACCCCCTTGGGGGGGCCCACAACCGACATCTTGCCTATGGCCCCATGTGTTTTAAATCTGGCTCTGGTTCGGATGGGCATTTTGTGGGGTGGAAGGGGTGGATGAATGTAGTGAGTGTAGGACGTGCTCATGCAGGTGACCGCAAATCTGGCCTGAACATTAACATAAGGATGCACGGTTTACGGCTGAGCATTTTCACCAGCCGCATGGTTGTCCGAACGTAGATTATCTGTGCCACTGTAGCCGCAGGGTCCAATGACAGATCTCCACTACATCCAGTACGGGCGAGGGGCTGAAGCCAACCCTTACTGTGCTATGACCATGTTCCCCCACACCCCCTCCTACAGAGCGGAAATGGGCATTGTGCCAGCACACTATGTTCCTTATCTGATTGCCATCCAGATATGTTGTTGCCTGTGCCTTTGGATTGTATGTAGCCCGCCCGCCTCTATGCCATCTGGATCAGGCACAAGCTTCTTCTAGGGATAGACTTGCATCTTTTTGTGCAGATCCAAGGGACTGGTTCCTGAGCTAGGAGCGTATTGCGGACCTTCCGGAGGGGTTCTTTATGTCCACCCGCTCCTAAATTCCGTACACTACCTCAGTCACGTATGGAATTCTGGACAATGACGTGTCCAGAATCCTGCCTTATGAATCCCACATAAGAACTAATCCCAACCCTTACTGTATAACTTAAATAATTTGCGCACAGAGGTCTATCCCTCCCCACGTATGGAAGTTCTAGACGTATAGACATTAGTTCCATATGTTCAGGGCTTCCATGCGTAATCGCGGTACTGCACATGCACAGTATGAATGGAACAGATGACTTGCGCATCTAACATGTGTACAGTAAGTTGCCTGTTCCTCTAAATTCAGGATCCGTTCTGAGGTGAGGATCAAGAATATTTCTCTAACTGTGATTTGGATCATGAGTTCAGACTAGGGACCAGATTTACTAAGCTGCAAGTTTGGAAAAGTGGAGATGTTGCCTATAGCAGCCAAGCCGATTCTAGCTCTCACTTGCCTATGACATACTAGAGAATATCAGCTAGAATCTGATTGGTTGCTGTGGGCCACATCTCCACTTTTTCAAACCCGCAGCTTAGTTAATCTGGCCCCAGGTCTTAACTGTGTGGAGTTTGTATGTTCTCCCTGTGTGTGGGTTTCCTCCATGTGCTCTGTTTTTTTTCCACACTCCAAAAATATTCAGGCAGGTTATGTTAAATTAGCCCTAATTTGTGTGTGTGTGTGTGTGTGTGTGTGTGTGTGTGTGTGTGTGTTAGGAACTTTAGTATGTAGCTCCATTGGGGCAGGGACTGATGTCAATGTGAAATATTATCTGTGAAAGCACTACATAATCTGATAGCTCTATATAAAAACCTGTAAATAAATAAAATACTCTAAGGGGCAGATTTACTAAGATTATAGCTTACATACCCAGTATGCAATAGCTAAATGATATCTAGAATGTGATTGGTTGCTATAGGCAACATCTCCACTTTTTCAAACCCACAGCTTAATAAATTTGTCCCTTAAAGTGCTGTAGTACGCTCTCCTCTTGGACCAATCATTTTCTGTCCCCGAGCCAAATGCCTTTCACAATCACAAATGACCAGGAATGCAAAACAACAATGATAGTGCCGTGTAAAACTTGCACCACAGCATTTATCAAACATGCCTCATGACACAGAATTTCATTATCCAAGCCATTAAGCACTAACCACACAAAAAAAAGGGCTGTTTACCTCTTTGATGCTGAATGCTTATCAGATTTTCTGGAGCAGCGTTTAATTGCACAATAAACTGAAGAGCCTATCGCTGCAAATGCATAACTTATCATTACCATAAATTACCCGATTTTATGATAAGGCATTAAACTGTACATCTGTGTGTATTTTCTCACTACCCAACTGTATTTTACACGCTGTCATGTGATAAATCACGGCTCAGTCAAATGACAAGAAACAATCTGCAAAGTTCAAACACATGTCCTGCGCTAACGAATGAGCCCCACAAGCCATGTGTACAAGACAAAGCAGGTGCAAGTGTAGACCTGAGCAAAACTATGGAGTGGATGAAGATTTCCACTGCTGTTGAGCTGGATTCTTGCTGGATTATAACTCCGCGCCAAGCTGGATTCTAACTCCGAGCCAAAGGGTTTGCCATTTCTTTTGCTTGAAGTTGGAGTTACATACTAAGGTCCCTAACATATACACACACAAACAAACACACACACTAACTCACAAAAGGGCTAATTTATTCAGCAGCCAATTAGCTAACCAGCATGTTTTTTGTAGTGTGGTAGGAAACCAGAGCATGAGGAGGAAACCCACACAGACACGGGGAGAACATACAAACTCCACATCGAACTCATGACCTCAGCACTGTGAGACACAAGGGCTACTCATTGGGCCACCATACTGCACATAATACTATAATATTTCCACATCTTCCCCATGTAAAATGGGGAATGTTCAGAAGTACATAGGGACCCTGACTGTACAAATAACATGGCTCTGGAAGCACTTCCTTGAGGAGGAGGATCCAGATCTGAAAGGAAAGCAGTCTTGGAAGCAGAAAACGACCATTTTTCAGAGGTCTGGATTTGGTCCCATGTTACAATGGGGCAGATCCAGAACAACGCTTCTGTGCAAATTTACGCCTGGCCGACACGTAAAATCGCGATTTTGTATGTACTGCGCATGCGCACGACAGATGATACGCTATATTGCATAACGTAACTCTGAGCGTATGGCCGTTCACGTATTAGTTGCGTAAATTCGTATGTGTGGGCGAGCCAATTTTACGTGTGCCAAAAGTATGTCTAAAATACGCAATGTAGGCGGGGGTTTTCATTTAAAGTGTACAGTATGGGCGTGCTTAGCTGCGTAAGTTCGTGTTGACCATCCGTACGTGTGCGGACGAAAGCGGTTACGCTGCCAAAAGTTAAGGTAGGGTTGTAAAAGTGGAAATCGGCCAAAGTATGTACATCCAAGGGGTGTGTCTGGGGCAGTGTATAGAAGGTACGCACGCGAAAATACGCTACGCTAGTAAACGGATTGCAAGCGGAGTTCTGGATCTACCCCAATGTTAGGGGTGCAAATAGTGCCATCAACGGGATAGGGAAATGGGAGGTGCCGGTCTGGAGTTCTATGCCCAGAAAGAGAGAGAGGGCCCAGGTAGTATTCTACCACCGATTCCTGCCGTTGAAAGCTGCACATTAGCGGGGCAATGCGCGAGGAAGGATTTCTCTGTACACTGTCCCGCTTTTAATGCAGGTCTGCAGCACCCTGCCCCCTATGTGACGTCACCAATAACATCACAAAGGGGAGGGACCCGGGACACATCCTGATGGCTGTACCAGGCTGCACATCAGCCAATCAGTGGAGGGACTTCTTAATAACAAGCTTTCCCTGCCCATCAGCCAATCGTTCCTGCAGGTCCGCCTTGCTCCACCTATAGGTGATGCCAGACTCCGGAACTCACAATTTATGGGTGCAAATGAATTTTAATCCTTTTGTCAACAAAGAAACTACTTTCCTTTTGCACATTGTACTGGCATACTGCATAGCTTTATATTTAATATGTAACTTAAAATTAAGCTAGTAAACTTTACCTCGCAACTCTAAGGACCAGATTTTCTTACCTGCGGGTTTGGAAAAGTGGAGATGTTGCCCATAACAAGCAATTAGATTCTAGCTGACATTCTGTAGTATGTAATAGGAAAGTGAGATCTAGCATCTGATTGGTTGCTATGGGCAACCTCTCCATTTTTCCAAACCCGCAGCTTAGTATATCTGGCTCTAATTCTGTTCAAATTTTCCATGCCCCTGTTTCTCCCTTACTCTCAATCCTTTCACCTGTAGCAAAAGCTTTCTGCATTTTTATTCTGCAAAAAAAAAAAAAATTCTATTCTCTCCGAGCAAGCAGCCATTGTTTGGTTAGCGCCCCTAATAGAGTTTTCTGAGCTCAATGCGATAAGTGAAGCTAAGTTTACTTTGTAAGGACTAAGCTGTTCCCAGCAGCATAGAGATAACAGGGAAAAATGAGCATCTTTAGTGGCAAAGAACAGCTTTCGGTCTCCGCTGGCAGGTAAATATTCTTTTTAATGACTTTATTTTGAATTTAAAGATTAAATTCGGAGAAGGGGAAAAAAAAAGAAACCTTCATAGATATTGATGGTATTTCAAAAGGAGATTACTCCGAATGGAATCGGATAGGGGACATGTAATACAGATATATACGTCTCTGTACCATAGTTTTTTGCTCAACCGCAGTTATAAATGGAGATAACGGCTCTACAAGGCTGTGTGACTGATGTTTCCTTCCTTTTGGGTCTGTGCTTAGTATTTTTCAAGTGAAATCTTTTGAGCATCCTTGTTCTTCGAATTATGATTTTTGCATTTGTGTTGATAATCCTGTCAAAGAAAGGGAGTTACTTATTACATATGTTGTATTGTGTTGCGAGCCTCAATTTAAATATCTTGTCCTATAAGTAGCTGAGGGAGAATAATGGGTTAGTGGGTGGGTGAGTGATGGCTGAGCTTATCAAACATTAGACACGCCCCTCATTGAGCATGGACCACCCTTTTTGGCAATAGCCACACCCATCCATGCGGAAGATGAGGAACTCAGCAGAATAGTAAGTCTGGATCCAGGCCTTTGTTATTTCTACAAAAGAAAGCCATAGGACACCCTTATATCTACGTGTGTAGTTACGGGCGTAAGTCAAGGTACAAACATGCGTATCTATCTAATCGCGTCCTCAAGTGCCCATTTAAATGCACCCCCCCCCACCCTGTCTCACGTAACTTTGGACTTATATGGATTTCAACCATGCCCCTCCACACGTATGTCCCCAAGTGCGATTCCCAAGCACGTGTCTAATGGACCTCCGTGCGTAAATTCAACATAAACATCATAAATATAGTGACTACGCCTGCGCAGTTCATCCGATCCTAAAAATACGCACGCAATGCCACGTCAAGACGGATCTGTGAATGCGACCCAATATCTCTCCCCTTTAGACGGGTTTTTTCTATTTCACGTCTGGCCGAATCTTTATCCAGCAGTCGCTCGTACTTGTAACGTTGATTTCATCTCTCCTAAAGTCACCAACTTTTGAATCGTGCCCGATATTGCTTCTTGAGAACTTTGAAGGACGTGCCACATTGCCCGCGGCTTCCTGTTGGCAGCCATTTGGCATCAGCCCAGTCAGATGAATATGTCTAATGACGCTGCCTCTGCCCACTTAAGAATTAGGTGGCACAATGCCTGGAAAATTCTAAATTCTATTCAAGATATCACAAATGGTAATGGGTTCATATAACCCCTCTTCATCGTTGATTCATCCCCTCTAATATTGATATCCTTATTTTAAACATTTACAAGAAGAGCAGGAAGTGCAGATGAGGCTCTCTTCATGTCTTCAGAAAAGGTTTGTTCAATTTGAAATATTCTCAGCTTACGGAATCATCTTCTTCATTTGTACATTTTTGTTCTCATTGTTTTTGACAGATTGATGATGTTAAATAGCACAAGAATTGTCCAATCAATCTTCCTTCCTTCCTATCGACGTACCATTTCTGTATGTAGATTGTCTAAAGACCATGCTTACGCAAACTACGTACAGAAAAGGTACGTAGATAGCGGAAATAAGCTACTATGCATGCGTAGTAGCTCAATTATTAAACCAACGTACGTAAGATGAAAACTACGTAACTGAATCCGGACCCTCAAAATTATAAAAAAAATTTAGTGTGTTCTCAAATCTCTAGTTCAGTGATTGGTTATTAAAAATTTCTATTATCAGAATTTAGATTGTGACTTTTACATAATGGTTGGCTTATTTTGGTGGATTTCTCCTGCACGCTTTGCATTGCATATAATTGTATTACAATATCCCAGGGCCACATAATAAATAACTATCTGATTATATAAAGAGATGGCTAAATAATTAGAGACAGAGGTAATGAACAAACCCACCACACTTCACGAATAAATGCATGATGACAAGTACAAGCTAATAATTCAAGTCATAAATCTCATAAATTAAAAAAAGGTTTATTAGGGGTGTAGTTGCCTTGTTTTTGACACTGATACAGATGACAGTTTATTTGCAGCTATTTCAGTGCAGACACATGTTCAAATAAGAATTTCTCATTTCCTGAAGGAAAGTGCACTTCGGTACCTGTTCTGATAATGGTTAGGCTGAGGGACAGGGAAGGTTAGGGTTAGGCTGTAGGGGTGTGAGTCTCCGTCTCAAAGTATTTGGTAAATCGATTGCTTCTGTCTCGCCAAGGACCAGGAGGCAGCAGCGAATGGTGAGTATTGCTCTACCCCCAACCCTTCTTCTAATTCTTACCATAACGCCCTCCCTCCTAATGGTAACCCTTTTTTTCCCCACAGCCTGACCCTAAAACTCCTCTCCCCTCAGCCTAACCTAAGGACTCCCTTTATCGCAGCCTGACTCTAATACTCCCCTCCCTGCAGCCTAACGCTAAGACTCCCTTCCCCGCAGCCTAACCCTAAGACTCCCTTCAGCCTGACCCTAAACTCTTTTCCCTGAGTCTGACTCTAAAACTCCCTTCCCCACTGCTTGACCCTAGTACTTACCTCAAGTCCTGTGGGTTAGGGTAGGGTTAGGGTTAGTTTGTTTCATGTTGATGTTTAGTTTTGGGGAGGATTAAGATTAGACTGCGAAGAGGGTAGTGTTAAGGTTAAGGGCCCTGATTCCGAGTTTGAAAATAAGAGAGGAAAGTTACACCTGGGCAAAACTATGTTGATTTCAGGGGGAGTCAAATTTTATCTGTTGCAAACATTATTAGAGTTGAGAGTTGATGTTTCCAGCACAAGTCTAAATAACAGTGTAAAAGTGAATCTGGTCAGTATCTGTGTGCAATAAGCAAAAGTAAAGTATTCTCCCTGCATTTAAAGAATAACATTCAATTGACTCCCCCTGAAATCAGCATGGTTTTGCCCAGGTGTAACTTTCCTCTCTTATTTTCAAACTCTGAATTTGGTTTAAGGTCAGGGGAGGGTTAAGGTTAGGCTTCAGAGAGGGGAAAGCTAGGGTTAGGAAGAATTAAACTTACCTATCATGCTAGGAGTCTTCTTAGAGACAGCAATTCCAGGAGCGATGCTGTCTTGCAAGAAACTAACAAAAAGTGCCGTCAGTTGTCATCATACAGTAGTTCCAAAAAAGTGATTTGTCGAAAAAAGGACATCAAAGCAGCAAATTTCACCTGGTTCAATAAGTTTACCATCATTTCTCTTTTGTAAAATGTTATAACAAAAATAAAAAAAGATTCCATTCTGCAAAACTATATGTGAGATCAAATCCATGATGTTCGGCTACCACTAGGCAGGATTAGACTGCTGTTTAGAGCCCCAGCCCTTTGGGGGGGGGGGGGATTGAGTTGAGGTGTGATGTCTCTGAAAGAGTGACACAAGCCAAATCACCTTGTGTGTTCAAGAGTCAAGGTTTACCTGAGTTCCTGCAGCGACACTTACTTGTACTGTTTAGCCAGTCAGCTGCTAGGACTTTGCTGATCCCCCTGTGCCTTTGAAGCAGTACATGAAAGCAAGTGTGGCCAGGGGAAAGGGGGGGGGGCAAAAGACTAAAAGATTTGCCTGGTGTGTCCA
Source organism: Limnodynastes dumerilii (assembly GCA_011038615.1). NCBI lineage: Eukaryota > Metazoa > Chordata > Amphibia > Anura > Limnodynastidae > Limnodynastes > Limnodynastes dumerilii. The sequence goes on along the minus strand of WWET01000090.1, from coordinate 994,620 downwards.
GAGACCTAGCACCAGCCCTTCAGCTACTATAATAGCACAGTGGCTCAGTGAGTAGCACTCATTTTGGGATTATGGAAAAGGGGTGAGGTTGTTGGGTCTTTTAATTACACACACAGACTAGGGTTAAGTTTGGCATGTGGGAGGAAACCAGAGCACCCATGCAGACACGGGGAGAACACACAAATTCCATAAAGATAAGGACTTGTCTGGGAATAAAACTCATGACCCCAGCGCACTGATGCACAGGTTCTACTCACTTAGTTGTGTCTAGCAACAACCTCACTCCATTTCCATCACCCCAAAAAGAGATTAAGCACAATTTATCATATGTCAAATCAATAATAAAACAATTCCAAGCTTTACCTACTGAAAATACTGAGAAAACGCCTTTTATAAAAGCACCCTCTTTTTACCCAAATTTTTACTTGCTGTGAGGACAAATCAATGCACCCAGAATTCTTTCGAATACTTTTTCAGCAGAAATTGGTGACTATTATATTGAAACATGTTTATCCCTCGACGAGCAAACTTTCTGATTCTTTGTACACCTCTACAAAGAATCTCAGCAGAAATTCTTTTTTTTTATTTTTAAAGAATGTACAAATCTGTATTGATGGTGAAGTTTTAGATCTCTTGTTCCAGTGCACTACTGTTAAAGCCTCTGGATTTGCTGTTGGCTAGAAAAGCACCTCAGAATTGCTAGGGATAACCTGGATTATCTTCTCTGACATTTTACTGAAATGTCTTGATCATTAAGACATGGATTAAATATAAAAAAAAACAAAAAAACAAAAAAAAAGCCACTGCTGTGGAGAACAAGTGAATTCTCCCCAA
>WWET01000090.1:941301-966619 GCA_011038615.1 Limnodynastes dumerilii | reverse complement strand
GTGGTGTGGCTGGTACAGGGCCTGCAGGAGATGCCCACCCTGCAGCCACAGAACTCTAAGCATCCTTGGTCTACTTACGCCCCTAGTTATTCCATTGATAACTATGCACCAGTCCTGGAAAGTCATCAGTCTCCCAGTTCCCTTGCATTGCCATCGAATTGCGGACGCTTCTTACTCTAGGTGCTTTTTCCGGCATGTAGAATCCTTTACAAAAATTTTCAACTTTTTGGTGTGCTGTTGGGCACCAACATCAAAACACTAATATGCCTATCCCTAGAGGACCGGGTCCAGATATAAGTATGTGCTGGGATTGTAACTCCTCCGCAGCATACGGGAAGTTGCGACAGTGTCATCCTAAATTCCGTATGTGCAAGAGTAGTTCTCTCCCCTCACCTGTACGGCCACCATGCATGCACACTGGACGCATTGCAGGTCTTCACATCCCACTGCTGAAAAGGCTTACAGCGAAGAATCCAGAATCGTTCGAGTTTGGTTCACCGCTTCGAATGGCCCGATTATGATAGGACCGTTTTCGACAAGCAGTTTGACAGGGGACCAAAAGTGACTGCCCCCTTTCAACCTGGAGAGAGGTGAGCAAAGATCCCCAGAAGGAATCCCCAGCACTGCCGGGTGAGAATTTCCCCAACTCCAACCTTTATTCTAATGCTTACCCCAACACTCCTCTTCCATTGCCCTAATCCTAACCTTCCCTTCCCCACAACCTAACCCTAACCTTCCCTTCTACATTGCATCCACTTCACCCTGAAGCCTAACCCAAACTCTCAGCTTCTATGCTCTATCCCCTCCTCACAGCCTAACCCTAAACTCTCCTTCTATGCTCCATTCTTTCCCACAGCCTAACCCTAACCTCTCCTTTTATGCTCCATCCCTCCCCACAGCCTAACCCTAACCTCTCCTTTTATGCTCCATCCCTCCCCACAACCTAACCCTAACAGTCCACTAACTTGTCCGGTCGGTAGTGGTCTCATGTCGGGTGCTGCGCCAGTTTTTGCTTCCGGTCTGGGAGCTGCAGGGTACCAGGACAACAAAGCTGTCGGTGTACTGAATGGGTAATTTTCTAAAAAAGAGATCTTTCAGCATACTTACAGATTCATTATAGAATGTTTCTAATTAAACACATTTTTCGATATAGAGACAGCTGTCAATTAGCTGTTGCCATTTTGTATGTCAAAAATGTCATATTCCTGTATCATTCGTAGTGCGTTCTGTTACGTAACTGCTATGTGAATGCATAAATAGACTTTTTTACATAATTCTTGATCTGGGCCAGAATTACTCATAGTTATTACTCATACAGGGAGGGGGGAGTTATTTTGCTTGTAGACACATAAGGTTACAATGAATGATTTGCAAATTGATCAATTAATTCATTAATTAATTGATTGAGTAATTGGTTTTATTTTTGTGGACACGGGGACATTTTGTCCCTTGCACGTATCACACAAATACCAGACAGGTTTATTTTCACACTGTGATTTAGAGTTGTGCTGGCCCAATTTTAAACCTGTCCACGAATTTTTTGACGAAAATTCGCTTACGATGAGCGTACGCTCGCTTGCGAGCGTTGCTCTGGATCAGGCCCATTGACAGGATGTAAGTAATTATTTGTACATTAAAGAACTTGTCTGTGCATTGACAGTAACTGACTTTCTTTGGCTTGAAAAGATCTATAAGCGACCTTTGATTTGAATCCCTCTCGAAAGCATCATTCAAACTGTGGTAAACGCTAAAGTGGATTTGACGCACTTCTGCGGTAAACGCTTCACTTACCAGAAGTGGTAATGAGTTTTTTTTATTAAAGTCCGGAGCTTATGACTGAAGAGCTAAGATTTAGACAAAGCCCCGTGAAGTGTCATACATTCAGCTTGTTACACTATGTGCATTTTCAGGGCTTGCCATTTGGTTTCATAGTAGAAACAAGTCACCCATAGAGGGCCGTATTCAGAGATCCGTTTTTTTTACGTTTTCCGTGCGTATTTTTAAGTATGTTTCAACTGCGCATGCATAGTAACTTTTTATGCGCTGTTCATGTAGACTATATGTGCGGAACCTCACTTGTGATTCGGACGTGGGTAAATACGCACGGATCTCCCACGGAAAAATACGCACTGAGAAATCGCCAGGCGGATCTCTGAATACGGCCCAGACTTATTTATCCATATGTTCATAATACTTGTTTTCTGGTGAAATGGAGATTTTAATGATACAAAAAAAGTTTTTGTTTTTTACATTTTTTATTGAAATAAACTGGGTTTTTTTTTGTATTTTTTGTTTTTTTTTATAAACGAGGGCCGCATAGGCGTGAATGTGTATAAATGCCAGGCTGCGGCTCTGGCTGCACCAAGCAGGGCAGAGGTTAAAATAATTCATCAGCTAGTGGTAGGGTTGGGGGGGAACGGGGTTAGAGTTAGCTTAGATCAGCGATAATGTCACAAAGAGGTGGATCACTGCGGACCTACAAGAACGATTCACAGCAGGCTGATGCACTGATGTGCAGTCTGGTACAGCTCCCCAGCAACAAGTATTGGCAGTAGTTGACTGGTGATAGTGACCACTACTGCCAGGGCTACAATCAAGGGGTAACATTTTGTCCTGGGCCTAGTTATCCTACTGTCGATATCTTCTGCTAGATATATATATATATATATAGTGAGAAAACTAAAAGAAATGTGGAGTGTCAAGTTATCTCCACCTCTTCACATATCTTCACCTGCTGTATCGGGGCTGCTTGGTCCGATTTTGAACCTGTAGGTTAGTCTGGTTCTTGTGATTACTAGAAACGATGATAGGCTGAACCCAGCACCAGAAATTGTGAAAAACTATTACTGTATATTGCTTGTTGACAAAAACTTATTAAAGAATTCTTGTATAAATGTCTATTTCAGTCTTTCTTTATGTGTTTTGTTAGAATCTGTAACTTTTGGTGTAGATATTTGGAATAAAAAATAATAAACAAGAGAATAACATTGTTGGAACATATAATAATTCAAGGTAGTAAGTTAGGCTGGAATTACCCTTGTGACTGTAGAAACTATAGTATGTGGTTATAGGTTATTAAGAATGCAATTACACCTCCAGCGATATTTCAGGTAGTTACTTGAAATACTTGATAACTTGAAGAGTCCCGTATGCCAGATTCTAAAGGATATATATATGTATACTTAAAAGGGTGTGGGTTGAGATTTTCATAGGGGCATTCTCTCCCAGCCAATTTCGGACTAGCTGGGAAAATGATTGCTTCTGCCTTTAAAGGCAAAGCAATCGATCCCTGGAACACCAAACATGGTAAAGGTAAGTGAGGATTTTAACCCCAACCCTCTTCCTAACCTTCTATTACCCTAACCCTAACTCTCCTTTCCCCACAGCCTAAGCCCCACTTCCCTGCGGCCTGATTCTTTCTAATCCTAACTCTCCCCTTCCATGGCCCTAAGCCAGGGCCGTAACTAGGGATGTGCGATAGAGGCGGACGCCCAGGGCACCAGTAAGTTAATATATATGGTTAAATTGGCTTGGATTTCAAGGTCAGGGGGCACCATTTTTCCTTTTTGCCCCTGGCGTTAAAATTTATTTCCCAGAGTCTAACTCTAACCCTCCCCCTAAGCTGAAAAGTCCACAGAGAGGTTACTTACCTCTCCGGTGGTCCAGTGGTGTCACCGAATCCAGCGGCGGCATTCCCAAAAATGAATGGGTGAGTATGCCAATCGCAAAAAAAAAAAAGTCTAAAATGGCATTTGAAAAGGAACTTTCGGCTGTCTCTACCTCTCATAGACAGCTATTGGTGAAGGGACTCCCACTGACTTAAAAGGCTATATGAATTTTTAAGGTTGGCTTTCCTTTCAGTATTTACTTTTATAGATAGAATATATATCATCTCTAGCAGATATAAATACTTTGTATACAATATCATGATAATCCTCGTTGCTGATCTTGGCATGCTGTCAGTCAGTAGCAGTTAGAAGCTGCTTGTTACTGCAAGTACATAGAGTTTCCCTCGGATTACAGTAACCTAAGATGTGTTGAAACATTGTGCTCTCTTTAAATCCAAACAGTGCAAAGAGAACAGTACATACTATCCCCAGTTCCTATTTGCACCTCACCTGCAGTACCACATAATCCATACAAGTACCCTGTTCCCAGTCATAGGGTGCTGGAACTTTATCATTGAAATATTGGAATGATTTCCTTCATCTAAATGAATGGAATCCTGTGGAGTTTGTCGATATTTGATTGGTTATTAGTGATAGAAAACCGGTGATCAATTAGGTTGAAGGATCATGGGTCTGATGCAGAATTAGTAATATTAGGGTACTTAAGCAAGTCACTTTTGTAAGTCTCCCTAAACATTACAGTTGCGCATGCGCCCAGCAGATGTTACGCTACAGATCTCCTAGGGTATGGAACTCAGTTCCGTATGTTGGGAGATCAGTCCAATGGTGCGTTCCTCCAGATCCGCATGTGGTTGAGGGTGAGGGGGTGGCGGTAGGCAGTTCTGTTAAGGTAGGGTTCTGCACACAAGTGGAGGTTATTCCCCACGTCCGCGCGGACTTCCAGACCTCTGTGAGTATGGAACACGCACAAAGGTCTGGATCAAATCCTACATGACATCATTTTTTCGGTTATTGGCATGATTTGAATCCTATTCTTGAGGCGCCTCAGTGTATTGGGATGGACAGATTATTCAAGGAGTTAAAAAATTTGGGACCATTTTTTTTTGTTTATTAGGGGACACATTATCCATTCAAAATTTAGAGGAACGTTAATAAGTATGGGATGGAACCTTTTTTTTTACCAACTGCTGGATCCAAGCTAACTTCTCGGATAGCATTCCCACCCATCCAGAAATAGGAGGAATGACCATTTTCAAAAATGACAACCAGGCCAAAACGCGTTAGTGATTTTAGGATCACGCATCTTCGACCTTCCTCACACCCACCAGTACTTCTTCCTCACAACTTTCACACTCTTTCCTCACACCCACTTGTGCTCCTTCCTCACACCCACCAGTGCTCCTTCCTCACACCCACCAGCATTCCTTCCTCACACCCACCAGTGCTCCTTTCTCACACCCACCAGCACTCCTTCCTCACACCCACTTGTGCTGCTTCCTCAGAAGTAAACTAGGCATAGAGAATGGCTCTCCCCACCCTCCCCCTCTCTACCCGGCTAATCTAGGACCACATGTAGATGGTACATAGATTGCATAAATGAGCTACTACGCATGCGTAGTAACTCATTTCTTAATTCATTGCACTTAAGAATCTGAAGATTCTTAAGTGTGAAAAAAAAGTAATAAAAATAAAACTGACAGCAGGTCTCTGAATACGGAGGGATGCAATGGAAGGGTGACCACTTTTGCCCCTGACTGGATGACATGGCTGTACTGTACACATGCAGAACATCGGCCTGTCCATACAGAACATCCCACTTTACTCCTGTCCATACAGGACATCCCTCTTTACTCCTGTCCATACAGAACATCCCCCTTTACTCCTGTCCATACAGAACATCCCCCTTTACTCCTGTCCATACAGGACATCCCCCTTTGCTCCTGTCCATACAGGACATCCCCCTTTATTCCTGTCCATACAGGACATCCCCCTTTGCTCCTGTCCATAAAGGACATTCCCCTTTACTCCTGTCCATACAGGACATCCCCTTTGCTCCTGTACATACAACCAGCTGTTCCATGCGTGCACAGAGTAAACACTTTTCCACTGCTTAGGACCCAGGAGTTGAGGTGTGTGATCTGTCCCTATGTCTCCCTGCCAGGGTGCCCAAATGCAAACAGGTTTAAGAGAATGGATTTGCAACCTTTATGACCCCTGCAGTGACCAGTAATGATAACCAAAGCTGGACGGGTTATTTAAATTGGGTGTCATCCAATAGGACCATTTGTTTGCAAGTTACCAACTGCTTTTAACTGCAACTTGTTGTCTCTGAATCCCTTACAGTCAAATGGTTGGGTTAATTCTCTGAATATTGGGATAATTATGCACTGGGCGTACTGATTGCTGCTGTTTGCCAGAACAAGACATGTTTGATAAACAGATAAAAGGTAAATTGCCCCCTTGCTCTGACTTCTGTGGTGTTGTACAGAACATCTCTGGGGCTTCCAGAGGTACAGCCGAGCCAGGGATTCTCACATTTAGGAATGGACAGGAGAGGGCACCAGAATGGTAGAATTCTGTTTTACTTTTGTCATAAGTCCAGGAGATAAAGTGAAAACACACGTGGGTTTATTTAATCTAAGACTTCAAGAGGGACATAAGTAATGTGACCCAGCTGATAACTTCTTGGTTGTTATGAGCTTATGGTTGCTCTTTGCAATCATGTTGTTAAATAGACAGTGCAGAGAGTGTAATTGGCACAGAACATTACATGAGTTTGCAGCACATAAAACTTCACACCTATTCTCAGGGGCTGCCCGGCAACATTTTAGCCTGCAGGGAAATATATGAGCAAGTGACTAAATGTTCAATCTCTCCCCTGTACACACACTCAAATACAAATAAAAAAAAATAAAAAATCAGATATCAATTGGAAAGAAAAAGTCATAATTTTATATCATTTGTATATTTATTTCATATAATAACCACTCTTGCATTCTAGTGTCATCTCCCTACATGCTTCCATAGTGTGTATGGCTGTCAGCACTCTGATTGGTGGATAGCTCCAGCCATTCAGCAATCAGCATGATTGTTTAATAGAAATGTTTCAATAAGTAAAAAGAGCAATTAGCTTATACTTAATTACTGTTCCAGAGTGTTCAGGAGATTCTAGAATTTCAGACTATTCTCTTGCATTACTGGCAGATAAATGGTCCGACACAATGGACGGGAACCATACTTTCCATTAAAATACGCTCAAATTTGTGAATAAAAGTCAGATCAATCCTCAAGCACCGGCCTTGACTTTCTAGACACTATGGACCGAATATTCCCTCACTTTTTTTTTTATATTGTCTTGCTGTTTTAATTGGACAAACTGAATGGGCCAAGTGGCTTTTATCTGCCGTCACATTCTATGTTTCCGAATCCTTCGCGTTCTGATCTATTAATGGATATGTGGGGATCCGCAATCACAGAGCCGCTATATCTACGAATCCATGCAATCGCACCTCTAGCCACTAACTCCTAACTCCTCCCAACAAAAGACCGATGTCTGGTCGGAAATCTGGATCGATACATAGAGCATCGACATGCCTATACTTTGCATTGTATTACCAGGTCATGCCAACTTAGCCCTGGAAATCTGCATCAGGATGTGACATCACCAATGGGGAGATTAGAGTGCAGACCAACAGTTCTATGGCTCCTAACAGATGCGGAACTACCACTGGTGCAACAGGTGCAACGGCACCGGGGCCCATGTTAATACAAGGTACCACAGCCGTAATCACTGCACCGCCGAAGCTCCCCACTGGGTCACCCGGCATATCATCAGGGCCATGGAATATTTTTTGCACCTGGGCCCACAACTCGCTAGTTTCACCTCTGTTTCCTAAGTGACTGTCAGTAAATCGAGTGCATTCTCTCTCTCTAGTCTCTTTAACAAGGTTTGCGTTTTGTTAGACAGTAACTTATAGGTTCTGAAATAAACCTAATTATTTCACAGATGCAAATAAAGACCTCTCACACATATTACACGAAGCCATCACTCACTGAGCAGCTGTCTGCAGGCTGCCCCCTTGACCTGATCCAAAATCCAAGTCCTTTCCAGTGTTCTATATAAGTGAGACATTCTAGAGAGATGTTTTGACACATATAAGTGAGGCGGCAGCTTCTGTATGCCCAGGAAAACTGTCATTCCCAATCACAGGGTACTGTCTTAGTGGGCAGACAGCCAGCACCTGTTAAGTCAAAATAAGTAGCTGTCTCAGCAATAGACACCCAAGTATTGGGATTGGTCAGAGCCTCCTGATTTACAGGCCATTAATGGAAAAAATTTCACAAGCCAGAAGTCATTTCTGCAAGTGACCACACTACATTCATATTACACATATATTTAAACTTCTCTGTGTTGCTATGCATAGACTTTTTTCATGTATGATCAGACAGTAGGCTATTGGATATATATATATATATATATATATATACCTCATGGTGCAAGTAAATTCTTTTTATTGACACATCTCAACTGAGATAAAAGCTTAAAGGCGTACCACAATAAGTGGAATCAACATGTTGATTCTAAAACGCATTAGAACAGCCGCCCACCGCGGGTTTAAGGCTCACTGTGTCCACGATAACAGATCTACCGGTGTCCCAGGTGATCCTGGTTGCAGCTCGTCCATAGGTCGGTAAGGTTCACAGTGTGAAGGAGTGATTAGGCTTCCTACTAACGCGTTTCATCAGGAATGACTTTGTCAACCCCCTGACGAATTCATTCCCGACAAAGCGCGTTGGGCCGGAGCTTAATCACTCCTTTATACTGTGAACCTTACTGACCTGTGGACAAGCTGCAACCAGGACAACCTGGGACACCGAGAGACCTGTTATTGTGGACACAGTGAGCCTTATACCCTCGGTGTGTGGCTGTTCTAATGCGTTTTAGAACCATCTTGTTGATTCCACTTATTGTGGTATGCCTTTAAGCTTTAATCTCAGTTGAGATGTGTCAATAAAAAGAATTGACTTGCACCATGAGGCACCCTCTTTTTGTTCTATTATAGTGATTGAATCTGTACTGGACGTGGGCCCGGTGTTTATGAGAGGAGCTGCGGCTGTTGAAGGACAGACCTGGTGCTTTATTGGACTGAACTTTCGTTATACATTATGACCTTGTTGCAACATAATATCTCAGATTGAGCACGTCTATTTTTGTTACGTTATATATATGATAATGGCAAAAACAGCACTCCGCCAACTTCAAAATATGGCTCGCTGGGGTGCACTGCAGAATCACACATGCAGTGTGCACATAAGTCCAAAAGTGAGGCACTCCCAGACTATCTCTCCAATTCACATAGCCTTTGTTTCCAACGTTTCAGGGGTCTAGAACCCTGTTTGTCTCTGATTGAATTAAAGGCTATGTGAATTGGAGTGATAACACTCTGGGAGTGCCTCACATTTGGACATATTGGACCGTATTCACACTTAAGTGTGAGATAAGTACGCACAGATTCGCAAATATACGCACCTAAGTTGCAAAGCAACACCCATTACACTCCCCTCACACCTACAGATTTTAGTAGACTTCCGCCACCATAAGACAACCTTAACTCTCCGTGCGTATATTTGTGCTTAAGTCGGTTAGGTATGTGGTACTTTCCTAACCGCGCCATTTAAATGCCCCCCCCACCCACTTTCACCTTACTTCCTGCGCACGCCCCTTCGGATGCATATCACTAAGCAGGGATTTGAAGTCCGTGCCTAATGGATTTCTGTGCCGAAATCCTGCGTAGCTTGCGTAAAAAAATTACTATGCATGCGCAGTTTAACCGATCCTAAAAACATGCATGGAAAAAGTTGAAAAATCTTAAGTGTGAACACGGTCCATATATCCCTTTAAGTCCTAGCTCCTCATCATCCCAATACATGTGGAGGCTTTAAAGAGCTCTTATTGTTACGGATCTTATCAGGTGCATTTTAAGAAGTGAGGGGGCCCTTGCACAGGGTTTGTACATGGGCCCCCCCCACTTATCTAAGACAGGACTGTCCCTATTCATGGACCTCAAAAGGGGCAGGGCCTAACTGCGCTGTAAGCCCCGCTTCTTTTTCGACCCGCGAATAGGGACAGTCCTACTGCAGGAGAAGGGGGGCTCATTCTGCATCTATTTCTTCCCTCTGGAAGATCTTAGAGGGAGGAAATAGATGCCGAATGGCCCCCCTTCCCCTGCCAAACCTGGGTGCAGGTGCATGCCACAGGGCCCCCTGTTCTGAGGGGCCCGTGTGCACTGCACACCCTGCACCCATTATAGATACGCCTATGGATCTTATACTGACTTTGCATTGTAGGACTGGGGGCTGACCTAGGCCCAAAGGAAGTTTAAAGCAGGGTTGCCGACTTTTAAAGCTTCCCGGAGGAAAGCCATACATACCTGCCAGAGGATGACATGATTTATGAAAATCGTGTCTGAAGCCCTGCTCCCTGACGCAAATTGCACTTACCTTAATTTTTACACATGTAAAATGGGACTGGTGCATACTGAAGGATCTTAATCAAGCCCTTACTGTACGATTTAAATACCTCCCCCCCCCCATCCTACCAGTTTGTGCTGTGCATATATCTCCTAATAGACACAGGACACACTTTCAAAAATCAAAAGATATCTTTCCATGTTTGATCTGGCATGTTAGGAGCTCCAAAAGATCAAATTAAAAGTTCACAGACCATTTTAAAGATCTTTGGACAGTACACACTAGTGAGATATCTGCTGAAACGGACTTTTGATTGTGTGATTGGAAATATTATCTTTCTAAAAAGCCCCAGTGTGTACCCAGCCTTAGTCCTACCCATTTCAAGGCCCTGATTTGCTCACACCTATATACTTAGCCACTCCCACATTGTTATAACGCTACACCTACCTAACAATCGCCACACCAATTCACAGACCATGATTGGTTCTGCCCTTATCAGGTTTATTGGACGTATGATATAGACATCACAATACTGTAAAGATAATGAAAAATGATTATAGAGAGACTCACTAGTGCACTTAAGACATAATCAACCTGTGTTCTACGGGAAAATAAGGAGTGAATAATTACTATATAGTAGTTTCATAGAGGCACAGTGATTAATGTAGGTGCTTGGCAGAGTGCCATATGTAAGTGCCTTTGTTCAATAAATTGGTGGTCCCACTAAAGTAACATAATAGTCTTTTTTATGCTTATCTATTATTGCTGGTTGCTGTTTTTTATTGTCAGAATGCGGCAGACACAGTCGAGGAAGTCCAGCATTTAAACATAAAGGACCGGATCCCAACCGTCTCATCGACGGTTGTCTGTCAGTCCACACGGAAGATGGGAGTGATCTCCCCTGTCGCTCCTCTCTCTCATGTGTACTTTAGGTGACATTGGGCAGCGTTAAGTCACACGTGCAGATCAGCGGTCCGTACTATCGCTGATCCGTGCGTGACCATTAAAACACACCCACACTGTGAAATGTAAATGCTCCCCCTGCCCACCTTATTGCATACTGTCGGATTGATTTCAAGGCGTACGGAACTAAGTTTCGTGGGTCGTATTCACAGATCCATTTTCACGTGATGTTGCGTGCGTATTTTTAGGATCCGATAAACTGCGCATGCGTAGTAACTTTATTTACGCTGTGTATGTTGAATTTACGTACGGAAGTCCATTAGGCACGTGCTTGGGAATCGCACTTGGGGACATACGTGCGGAGGGGGCGTGGTTGAAATCCGAACGTTCAAAGTTACGTGAGACAGGATGGGGGGATGCATTTAAATGGGTATTTGAGGGCGCAGTTAGATAGATACGCACGCACGTACCTTGAAGTACGCCCGTAATTACACACGCACACATAAGGGTGTCCTATGGCAGTTCTAAGTTCAACAAAAACCCGTCAGTGTGAGGAGAGTGTCAGGGGTGTTGCTATGTGCGTCCGTATAATTGCGTACTTTTAAAAAACGGATCTCTGAATACGGTCCAATATACCTGGAGATCGGCTGCGAGACATCTAGTGTGCGGCATTCGTCTGTTGTGCAGGGGTCTGGATCTGGTCCAAAGGAGCAAATATACATTTCCCAGGTCCCTGCAGCTTACTAGCACAAAATTCCCTGTCTAGGCTCCTCCCCAGCTCCAACTAACTGATTAGACCCAGGTCTTCCACCTGTGAGCTCTGTGTGAAAGAGGGTGTGGAGAATAACCCTGTCTGTAGCTGGAGGCTTCAGACACCCAGCAACATTACCAGTCTGTCTTGTCTGATTTGTATGAAAAGGGTACCGTTACTCACCTAAAGTTATAAATTGATGCAATTGCTTCCAATCCTTCCTGTGCCCCGCATTCATGCTTCCAGTTCATTTTATGCCCAACTGTAGTGCTCAAAGTCCTTTTAATGCCCCAGAGCAAAAAGAGGTCCTGGTAATCACCTAGCTATACTGCTAAAGAGGTGGCGAAGACCACAGACCTGACCTCCTAGCAGGGAGGTGGGGCCTGAGTCTGGTTGGGTGAGAGTAGACGGGCCAGGTGGTACTGGGGCGGAGCTGGACAGGACCGCTGTCTGATGGCTGACAGCTTAAAACAGCGCTCAGCGCTCCATGTCTGAATGTATGTATAGTGCTGTGTTGCTCAGCACTCATACATGGAGTGCCGAGTGCTGTCAGCCTCTGGCAGCCTGCTTACAGTGCAGAGGGTCGGCTTCCAAGGACCTCCCTCTCCTCTGAGCTCTGTAGCAGTAGCATCTCTTGTACCCCCTGTAGTTAGGTCCCATGACACAGTATGCATATTTATAGCATATTTTCTAAATTATAAAAATATATTTATACATACTGGAATGTGTTTTATATTGGAGAATTAATTTGTTAAAGTGAATATACCTCAATTGCTTTCTCGCTTTTGTCTATTTATAATAAGGCATGTCTGTCTTATTGGAAATAACTTGCACATTTGCATAGAATCTGGATATGTGCCGCATGCCTTGTTAGCTAGCAGAACTGACAAGATCTTTATAGATGTCCCACACTTAGGGGTAAAGTTAATGGAGATGTTGTTCATTGCATCCAATCAGATTCTAGCTATCATTTACCTCTGCAGGCTCCAACAATGAGATAGATAGATAGATAGATAGATAGATAGATAGATAGATAGATAGATAGATAGATAGATAGATAGATAGATAGATATGACAGATGAAAGATAGATAGGGGCTGCCTGGAAACTGATAACATGCAGGTTAGCTTTTTGCACATAATAAATTACTACCTTTGAACTAAAGTGATAGATGAGACTGAAAACTGTTCAGTGTGTACAGCAGATGAATCCCCAATCCAGCTTTGCTTGTGCACATTCCTATATTCCTATAACGTGTCTTTGCTGTATTTTTTGTTAATCAGAAATACATTGTGATAATAGCAGCTACCTGCCCTGATTACATTATCCGTGTGTGTGTGTGTGTGTGTGTGTTAAAGGCTTGCAGCTATGAAGCATTTCTTTACCATTTCCTGGCATTTTTTTTTTCGGTATTCAAATATTGTTTCTGCCGTCCATCTGCTCTAGCCCACGGGCATATGCCAGAGGGGCTTTCACCTCCCTTAGGCAGTGTGCAACCGCGGCTCTCTCAAGCAGTACCATATGATTCCGACTGCATTACCATAGAAATGCTAATTCAAAGCGGAGAACATTCAAAGTCCTAGCACATGAAACCTGTACAGTACCAGAGAGCAGGGAGCTTGTGCCTACCTGGGTAAATAACCAACAAATGAATAGCTAAGTGAAAAAAAGAAAAGAAAAAGAGATCTTGGCAATTGTGTGCTTATGATATGCAATTATGGATGTAAGCTGTTTAGGATCAGCTTTGGTTTTTTTTTGTTATTATGTTTTTTAATGTCATCTTGTGGACTGTAAATTAATATTTCTATTGGTCAGATTTTGTCACATGTATCTATGGACAAATGTTATTTCATTATCTTGCCACTAGTGGCCGCCCCACAGCATCCTGTTTCCTAGTCTGCTCTCTTTCCTTAATCCAACCCCACATAGGACAGGGACTGATCACATAAAATGGCAACCAGCTCTGTCCCAATGTGTTCTGACCTCACCTTTACCATCTGTCAGAGACACTGAGAACTGGCTCAGATGAACTATGTACATCAGTGCAGGGTAAGATTCACTTCCAGACTGCTTGTATCAATTTTACCTATCTCCAGGGTTGCCTACTTTCTATGTCTTCACCCTGGGACATCTCAGAAGGAAGAAATAGATGCCGGCATGGGGGCGGGGCTTAATGATGTGTTTATCCGCCCCCTGTCCATTTTCACTGCTGTCCATAGTGGAGGCGGGGCTTAATGATGTGTTTTTTGCAAATAATGGGGTAGATCCAGAACTCCGTAGCGTATTTACGCGTGCGTACCTTCTATACACTCCCCTAGGCACACTCCTTAGATGTACGTACTTTGACCGCTTTCCGCTTTGCAAACCCTACCTTAACTTTTGACCGCGTAACCGCTGTCGACCACAAACGTACGGATGGGCAACACGGCACGCCTATACTGTACACTTTAACTGAAACCCCCTGCCTACATTGCGTATTTTAGACGTACTTTTGGCACGCGTAAAATTAGCACGCCCACACGTACGAATTTACGCAACTAATACGTGAATGGCCCATACACTGAGAGTAACGTTACGTAGCGTATCATCTCGTGCGCTTGCGCAGTACATACAAAATCGCCATTTTACGTGTCCACCAGGCGTAAATTCACACAGAAGCGTAGTTCTGGATCTGGGCCAATGTCCTGAAACCCTGCCCCCTGTCCATTATCACTGCTGTCCATAGTGTTCCTGGGGGTGGGCGTGGCTTCATGACGAAAATGATTTCAAGTCCGACAGGGATTGCTGTAAAGACAGGCAGTGTGGCAAGACTTGCGGGACACCGTGAGAACTGCCCAAAAGTGTCCCAGATGTTACAGGAGAGTCGGCAACCCTGCCCATGTAACAGAGCAGTCTTCCTGTATATATGATCTGTGCTATCGCTGACCTGTCATTCAGAATAAGAGGGACGTTATCTTGACTGTATATAAGAAATATCTGTGATTTACATGATTGATACTACAATAATACTTCCAAATTAAAGCAGTAATATTCTAAAGGAGAATTCTAACTTTACAATAAATATATTAAAATGCAAAGTTTAATAATACTCATTTTTTTTTATTTAATGCTTCATTCCTTTGTCACCAATTTCAGCTTAAGGAAAGAAGAAAGATCTCATAGTATGGTCTCACAGTCAAGCGCTTACTCTCGGATCTGTATCCATTCCCCCACTCACCATGCTCATTGGAGACATAGGACTGTATTCACACCTAAGAAGCTCTGGCCTCTTAGGTGCATATTTTTAAGAAATAACCTACTTCACATGCGTGTAGGTTATTTACACTGTCTCCGTACCACTTAGGTACAAAGAATTACTATAACGACTGTATGTAGTTGGTTAGGAAGAAAGAGGCGCACCAGGGCAGTCTCTGGGAATTTTTAAGAAGAGTGGGTGGGGGACGGTATGGTAATGAGCCGGGGAGGGCGTGGCAAGTAAAATAGGCACGGGAAGTTACTGTAGCACTAGGTCACTCTTAATGCCCTAGGTTCGTAAAATAAGGGGGAGGTGGCGAGGGAGCTTATTAAGTTATCAAGTTATTTGCAGATACATGCATATATGCACCTACTTATCTCTTTCGGACCTGTGAATCAGGTCCATACTTACACATCCTAAACAGCTTGGAGCAGAGAAGGGAGAGGGGGGACATGATAGCAGCTTTCACATATATCAAGGGTTGTGACCGGCTAGAGGAGGGGGCATTTTTCAGAGGAAGCGGTGTAATAGAACACGAGGGCATGGATATAAACTGGAGTGTGGTAGATTCAAAGAATATAAACTGGAGGGTGGTAGATTCAGAGGAAAGGTGTGGAAAAATGACTTCAATGAAAAGGTGATAGATAAGTGGAATAATCTCCCATCGAGGCCAAGACAGTAGAACAGTGTAAACATGCTTGGGATAAATATAAGGATATCCTAAATCTTAAACTAAATTGAGGTTAAGTAGGGTCTAGGGTCAGTATAGATTTCTATAAACAACTGGGCAGACTGGATGGGCCATGTGGCTCTTATCTGCCGTCACTTTCTATGTTTATTCTAATGCATCATCAGTGGGCTGCATTCCGATGCATAAGTCCTTCTCTACTCATGCGCAGAACAAACGTACAGCTGACTTACACGCAGCGTGTATATGATCAGATGTCATTATCAATTTTGGAGCTGGTCCAATATCTACAAATTGTTGTCTCTCCTTCTGCCTGTTACCCTAATGTCCAGACCCCCAACATGAGTCACATGGAATTGCCTGGTCATTGTGACAATTCCAAACAGACCGATTCAGCTGGATTTGGCAGCGGAGGTTATTAATTACTATAGAGCCTTTCTTATTACAGGTATACGACCCTTGGATGAAACTATCTGTATTTGGCAGACAGGAAGTATATCCACATTGTCTATTGATTCTGAGCTTCACCTTCCTCTAGTTATGGCCAAGTGTCAGCAAAGTAGAGTGTTTGAGCACTTTATAATTGCTGCAGTTAATATCAACATGGGAATATGTATATGATCAGATTTCTTCAACCTGTTTTAATTACTTAACTGCATGTGCAAATTTTTTTGTGTGTTAATGGCTCTTTGGCCCGTATTCAGAGTACCGGACGTATAACATATACGTCCGGTGTTTAGCGATTTTTACTACTGTGCATGCGTAGTAATTTTTTAACGTAATCTACGTATCTTTTTTCTTCCGTAGATTGCGTAAATGCGGTCTGAAAAACCGGTACGTCCGGTACTGTGAATACAGGCCTTTATCCTAAGTGTTACAAATGAATACATTTTCAGTTATTTAAATTTCTATGATATATTCTAAACTTCCGGGACTGAGGACCGGATCCTAACCTCCGTGCGTTATCCGGAGTTATCCGTAGATCAGGCAGTGCGCATGGGATGGGGGAGGGAACTCTCCAGTCGCTCCCCTCTCTTGTGCAGAGTTTGCATGAAACCTCTGCCTCAAGCCCTCTGCGGGAGATGTGCAGACTCTCCTGGGATACTGGGAGAATTGCCTGAATTTCAGGAGTCTCCCGAATATTCCGGGAGAGTCGGCAACCCTGCGGTATTTCCCTTCTTGATGCCTATGGAGGCGGCCATTTTCATGGAGCCTAAGATGTGATCGAAGATTGCCAATTATCTAAGACAACATGACTTCTGACAGAAATGCTAAATATACCATAAAGATGAAAGAAGTCAGCGGAGCTCCTTGTCACTAATACTGAATAAATTTATTCACTGACAATATAAAAATCAATAAATACAGATGGGTTAATAAGAATGGTGCGGGACTAGATTTCATCAAGCCACGCCCATCAGTAACTATCGGGGCTCAAGGCAGTGATTGGCGCTATGGACCGGATTCACAGTTAAGAATGAGTTAAGATTCTGGATCCGCACCTTGCTCATCCGTCCACCCCCACAATGCTGTTTTTAGGAGCCTAATTAAGAGTGCCTTAGGGCTACCTTAAGTCACCGTGCGTTTTTCCCTTAAGAAAAAAAATACGTAGCGAGATCCCTTCCCCGGCTCATATAAATCACTCTTACCACAGACTCTTCTTAAAAATGGAACAAGGCTGCTGTGGAACGCCCCGTCTTAATTAACTAACTACGTGTGTCTGTAAAGTAGTGAAACTCCATTCTTAAGTCCTACGCAGCTTGTGCGGTCAGTATGACCGCCATAGGTAAGTTCTTAATCTTACCTACATCTGGTCCTAAACCCCTTGCTTCAAGCCCAGATCCGGGATTTGTCGGCCCTACCAAGAGCAATTTCGGAAGTCTCCCGGAAATTACGGGAGAGACGTCAAAAATGGTTTAAAGGAAATGTGCTGCAAAATGGCATCAATGAATAAGGTAGTTGATAAGGGGAATAGCCTCCCATCTGAGAGGGTAAAGGCTAACACAGTAGATCAGTTATAAAATAAGTAAATATGCTTGGTATAAATATAGGGATATCCTAAATCCTAAACAAAATTGAGGGTCAAATAGGTTCTAGGGCCTGTATTCAGTGAACCGGACATATAACATATACATCCAGTGTTTAGCGATTTTAAGTACTGCGCATGCCTAGTATTTTTTTTTTAGTGTAATCTACATATCTTTTTCTTATCTTCTTTCGGACCACATTTACACAAATTATGTAAGAAAAAGATAGGTAGATTACGTAAAAAAAATTACTACACATGTGCAGTAGTAAAAATCGCTATGTTATACGTCCGGTACTCTGAATACGGGCCTAGGGTCAATGGGCCAGATCCAGAACAACGCTTGTGAGCGAATTTACGCGTGGCGGAGATGTAAAATTGCCTTTTGGTAAGTACTGCGCATGCGCACCATAGAAAATACCCTCAGTAACGTAGCGTAATTGTGAACGTATGGGCCATTCACGTATGTGTCACGTAAATACTTACGTGTGGGCGTGCCAATTTTCCGGGAGTCCAAAATACGTCTGAAATACGTTAAGTAGGCGGGGGTTGGTATTTAAAGTGTACAGTATGGGCGTGCTTAGCTGCGTAAATACGTGTTGCCCATACGTACGTGTGCGGATCACTGCGGTTACGTTGGTAAAAGTTAAGGTAGGGTTTGAAAAGCGTATCTTGACAAAATACGTACATTCAAGGGATGCGCTTAGGGGAGTGTATAGAAGGTACGCATGCGAAAATACGCTACGCCAGTAAACGTACAGCAAACGTAGTTCTGGATCTACCCCAATATGGTTAAAAAAAAACACAACTAGGCAGACTGGATGGGCCGTGTGGCTCTCATCTGCCATCACTTTCCATGTTTCTGTGTATGTTTCAGTGCTGTTTAGCAGTTTGTGGTGTTTGGGTTTGACGTTCTCTGCTTTAATTATCTTTCATTGGAGCAGCAGACACATCTCTCTAGTGTGCCATACAGACGTGATAAAAGGAGGCCATTCCTGCGTGGCATTGCTGTTCCTTTTTCTTTATTATTAGCGTAAAAAATGAGCAGGCTTTAGAGGAAGGACCATAGACATTAATTGTATCCCAGGCAGGTTGTGTTTGTAGTCCGTTGCAGCAAGACAATAGAACATGCAGCAAATTAAAAACCGCTCACAATATTAATAGCCTTTTACTTGTTTTATCATTTCAGTGGTCCCTAATAAGGGTCCCGCTGTCAGCTAGATATATTACAGACAGGGTAATTGATGTGTTAGAACTAGTATGGATGACTAATATGTAAGTGGTTTAAAAAAAAAAAGAAAAAATAATGCTCTTGGAAGGGGCCGTTTATCTGTAACCAAACCATTGTTGGAGGGACATTTTGTAGCTGAAGGATGACCTAATAGCTGCTGGTTTCTCGTGTGAAACAGCTACTACCATAATATATTCGCCTGCCAGGTACCAGGAGCATCGGAACATATTTAGCTTGAGGGTGGGCAAGGTATCATATCAATTTGGCGTCCTCTACCTCCTTCCATTGTAAAGAAGACTATGGATTGAATCCAATACTAGCGGTAGAGTACTTGGGCACACAAGGCCGTCCCTGCAAGTGGGGAGGCCCAGGGCAAAGCTTCCTCGGGGGGCCTCCCCCACATCTAGCACCTGGCACATGTGTAGTGTGGTCGCTGCTCTGCGCAGAACAGCGCCTAAACTGTGTATGAATGGGTAAGTAAGTCATTTCTTTTTTGGCATACTAACCCATTCATTAACTCATTGCCGCAGACTTGCCGGAGCACCGTCGCAGGCTCACTGGACAGGTGAGTATTACAGGAGACTTTATAGGTAGGTTAGGGTTAGGAGTCTATGGGGAGTTTATGGAGTAGGCTATGGGAGTCTTAGGGTTAGGCTGTGGGGAGGGGAGTCTTAGGGTTAGGCTGTGGGGATGGGAGTCTTAGGGTTAGGCTGTGGGGAGGGGAGTCTTAGGGTTAGGCTGTGGGGATGGGAGTCTTAGGGTTAGGCTGTGGGGAGGGGAGTCTTAGGGTTAGGCTGTGGGGATGGGAGTCTTAGGGTTAGGCTGTGGGGATGGGAGTCTTAGGGTTAGGCTGTGGGGAAGGGAGTCTTAGAGTTAGGCTGCAGGATGGGAGTCTTAGGGTCAAGCTGCGGCTAAGGGTTGGCGTTACATAAATACTTACCATTCGCTGCCACATCTTCGTCCTGGGTATGATCAATTGCTTCTCATCAATGAGGCAGAAGCAATCGATATGAGAGTCATTTCAGAACTGGCTGGGAGAAAACAGCCCTTTCGAAAAAAGGGCAGTTCTTGTCGCTGACACACACCCATATAATTGGCCTCTTGATCTCCCCTCAGTCCTGGTAGTAAAACTGCTGTGTGACTGGATCATACAGAGCACTGAGCACTATTACCATACAACCTGGCTGCTCCATTGTGTGATATAAAGCACTTGCCCTTATGTAGAAAAGGGGAGATAAGTTATGTATCAGTCCCCAATGTCCTATAGAGTATAAGCCTGTGAGCAGAACCCTCTTACCCACCCAGTCTGTCTGTTACTACCCAGCCTCCAAATGATGTGTCCATACAGAACTGAAGGTGTTAAAACCCCTTTTTCCATAGTCTTCAATTCTGGTAAAAAAAAAAAATACTACATTTAAAACATTTGACCCCATTCAGTAATTCTGTCTAACATACATGAGATATTCATTTTATACCCATCAAGAACCATCACATTTTAATGAATTAACTGAAATTTGGCAAAGAAAACAGTGTGGAGATTCCAAAGGAACGTTAATCTTTATTTATTATCCCTGATATGGAGAGGAAGTAAGTGCAGTGTGGGAAAATATCATTTGGTGTAGTAAGGATGTACACTGCACCGCAACCGCTTTGGATACTGGAGTGTGATCAGGCAGCCTATCACATGTCTCAGCCGGGTACCGTATTCACACTTAAGAAACAGCTGCCTCTTAAGTCTGGTCCTTTCTGTAATGAAAATATACAAGACAAAGAAAAGACTTGGTGCACACTCCCAAAGGTTCATATAGCTACTACCTATTAATAAATCAGGGCAGAATGATTGGTTTTTAAAAGGTAAACATTTTATTCTTAATCATTTAAAAAGGTGAAATATTGAAAAAGTATATAAATCATAATGAGGAATTGCAGATACAGATGGCTACTTGGCTATAGTAAAGTTGAAATAACTTACAAGGACGTCACCTACTCTAATCAGAAGAAATCTTACCCTATGAGAGAGATCTAACAGTCTCACGACTGTGCTTCATCCTTCCGGACATGTATCTGTCCCTCCCTGTGCTGGGTTGAGGATAGACGTCAAAAGAGAAAGTAGCCACTGGAGGAAAAGGTGAGTCACACGGTGTACCAGAGACTCACACGCACCCCAACGCACGTTTCACCGAGGCTTCGTCAAGGGGATTGCCGGTGCTGTCTCCCGTCCGTGCTAGCTCTTTTAAAAGGGATTTCTCCAATCAGAAAGCACTAGTAGAAAGCACTTAGTGCTTTCTGATTGGAGAAATCCCTTTTAAAAGAGCTAGCATGGACGGGAGACAGCACCGGCAATCTTTTGACGTCTATCCTCAACCCAGCACAGGGAGGGACAGATACATGTCCGGAAGGATGAAGCACAGTCGTGAGACTGTTAGATCTCTCTCATAGGGTAAGATTTCTTCTGATTAGAGTAGGTGACGTCCTTGTAAGTTATTTCAACTTTACTATAGCCAAGTAGCCATCTGTATCTGCAATTCCTCATTATGATTTATATGCTTTTTCAATATTTCGCCTTTTTAAATGATTAAGAATAAAATGTTTACCTTTTAAAAACCAAGTACTCTTGCCCTGATTTATTAATAGGTAGTAGCTATATGAACCTTTGAGAGTGTGCACCAAGTCTTTTCTTTGTCTTGTATATTTTTGTGCAATTACCCTAAGACGGTATGCAGTCCCCGGTTAGAAAATGCCAATTTCGAAAATCTCTATTTCGACCACTAAATTGCGAATTTTCGCTATTTCGAAAGTTCGCAATTTCGAATTTTCGCTAAAGACAGGTAGCACCTCTCTTTATATTTAATATTTGATCACTCTGTCTGTGCAGTCTTATATTGTATTATATTGTATTATTCTTTTCTGTAATGACCTACTATACATGCGTAGTAGGTCTACATACCACTTGGGTACGTCGATTGACTCCGTGCGGCAGAAGGAGGCGTGCTAATGCTGCCTCGGGGAGTGTTAGGTAGAAGTGGGAGGGAGTTTATATTAGCCGGGGAGGGCGAGGGAGGGGTTTCTCTGTGCCTATTTTCCTTCTTACGTGTGATTACTTAAGAAAGCCCTGTGGCACTCTTAAGTGCCATAAGGTTCCTATAAATGGGGGGTGGGGGGGGAGCGAGGGACATGGCAGGTGAGTTAGGTGCGAATCTGCCCTCACTCACTCTTAATTGTGAATACGGTCCAAGATGATCTAGATAATGGCATCTAATCAGTTAACCAGTCACATGTTTCCACCTAAGCAAATTTGTTTTATCATTGAAATGATTGGTAATCTCTCCCACTACACATTGCAAATGGCTTTGTCGAATCAGGACAAAGACCGCATATACGCAATCTACGTTGCAACATGCAATGTAGATTACGTGTCAGAATTACTGCGCATGCGCAGTACATCATAGCGTAAAACTCCGGCCTTATATGCAATGAGGCCGGAGTTCTGAATACGGCCCTCTAACCCTTATCCTCCCCTTTCATTACCCTAACCCTAATCCTCCATTCCCTGCAGCCTAACCCTAACCTTCCCCTTCTACGCTCCATCCCGTCACTGCAGCCTAACCCTTAGACTCCCCTTCTATGCTCCATCCCCTCCCCACAGCCTAGCCCTAAGACTCCTCTTCAATGCTCCATCCCCTCCCCGCAGCCTAGCCCTAAGTCTCTCCTTCTATGGGTCATCCCCTCCCCGCAGTCTAGCCTTAAGACTCCTCTTCTACACTACATCCCTTCCTCATAGCATAACCCTAATACTCTCCTTCTATGCTCTAGCCTCTCCCCGCAGCCTAACTCTAAGATTCCTCTTCAATGCTCCATCTGTTCCCCGCAACCTAACCCTAAGACTCCCCTTCTATATGCCACCCCCTCTCCACAGCCTAACCCTAAGACTCCCCTTCTACACTACATCCTCTAGCTCACTAAACTGTTCGGTCAGTTGGGTACCATCGGGTGCTGCGCTGGGTCTTGCATCGCGTCCAGATGTCTGAGAGCTGCTGGCATAATGAATGGGTAAGTTGCCAAAAAAATAGATCTTTTGGCATACTCACCCATTCATTATAAAAAGTTTCTAATTAAGAACATTTTCAAAATATCCAAAATGTGATTTTTGTACGGAACCCTATGACTGTGACACCAAGAGATTGGCAGTTCTAGAAGTTTCATGGCTAGCCTTCAGACTCGAGACGTAATAGAGCTGCTGGAGGAATTGAGGGGAGCCTATTGGATAGACAAAACCACATAAGTCATACCCACAATGTATTTTCATGTCATTTTGTGAAATCCACCAAAAATTTTATTTTACCTTTCTGCTAATGGATATTTTCTTTTATTTGCAAAATTCTAACCTGTATCTACCTGTCTGTAGGAGGCACAGTCATCTTGCTTTCTTGTTTTAATATCTGGGAACGTTCTACGCACCTACCTGCAAAGTCTTTGCCGATTATCATGTTTCTACAAAGCTTACATTGCTTTTCATTGCACTATTGTTCCACGTGTTTGATCTCCACAGGTTAACACAACACAGGTATTATTGCCACTTCCTATCACTCTGGAGAGCAAGCAAAGTGCTCAACCACAAGACATGATTGCATATCAGCGCCTTGAAAAGTACTTTTACATATTAAAAGATAATATGCGTTGTTATTTAATGCATTTCTTGTCTCGTCTTGTGTGCATGTGACAAAATGCCATTGATAAGCTCTCCACACCGGAGTCACTTGTCTGGCAAGTTGCGAAGGCAGAGATTAGCAATTAAAGAGAAAAGATATTGTGCATTATATATGTGAGAACGTGCCATGTTTGATATGTATTGTAAGCAGAGAACGGGTTCTCCCTGGCATTCATTCACAAGAAAGGTGTGACTGTAAATATTTGATGCTTGTTTCCTCATTGTCCTGTTAAAGATACAGTTTAGGTATTAAATAAAACAGATCATGTTTCATTCATAGAAAAAGACGAAAAGGCTTTTTTTCCCTTCGAATCCGTTATGGGTCAGTTAATCATCTACCGGTGTTCATGTCTTCTCTTCAAATGAAAACCCTTAAGCGGGATATACTCTATAAAGCCATCGGTTCCATAAGGATGTTTTTTATTTTTGAATCCTAGGGGACAATAATTCTCCCTAAGCAGTGTTTCATTTTTACTATTTAGTGCCACTTTTATTTGTTTTATTTTGCATCAAATTGTTTAATAAATCTTGGTGGTGTGGGGTGGCACCACAGGTGGGCTGGGCAAATGGGCAGAGGGGCATCTAGCCTTGTGTATAGGGCTGTCTGCTGATAGGCAGGCAAAGGAAGATGCTCCCCTGCTACTCTAATTGTGGATTACATTCTCTACCCTCCTCAGTCATACAGTAAATGGCAGTCAGCATGGTGACTGGTGGATTACCAGAGCTATCCACCAATCGGAGGGATGACAGCCATTCACTGTATGGAAGCATGTGGAGAGATGACGTGGGACCACAGGAAGAGCAAGTTGTTAATCCGGGACCACATTCCATGGGGCTAGTGCATAACATTTAAAAGAGGGTCCTGGGTTCTAAAGTCTATGGGCCTGATGCAGAGATACGATTTCCACGCCACTTAGGAGCGTATATTTAGGATCTTAGAAAATTTGCATTACTGCACATGCGTAGTAATAGTGCAACGCCATGTACGTAGCGGTTAGGAGCGTAAATTCGCTAAGATCGTAAGTGGAGCGTAAATTCGCTAAGAGCGTAAGTTTGAATCGATTGCAAGCTCTTAAGATCTTAAGTGCTGCGAATCTTTAAGATCTTAAGGATTTGCATGGAAATGGGCGGGGGGAGGCAGGGAAATGAGGGAAAGTGGGCGCGGGCTGACACCTAGGATCTTAAATGAACGCTACCACGTCACTTAAGATCCCAAATGACAGCGTAGAGTTAGGGTTAGTCAATGGTGGTCTAAGTGTAAGATCCACCGCTGTTTGCAAGGGGAGTGGCTGTTTATGCAGTGGGCTGGAACCTGCTAAGATCTTAACATTAGATGCGTATATTTGCGATCTTTTCGCAATCGCATCTCTGAATCAGCCCCTATATGTGTAAGGTGAGTGATCTCCTCCCCTTGCATGTATGGACTTTAGGCTGCTAGTGCTAAGATCAGTGTCAGAGATATAACCAAGAATATTGGCCATGTGTGGTCACTATATAATGTCCCTGATGACCCAAGTGTCAGTCTCTGGGGATATCAAATATTGTAAATACAACATTACAATTGTACAATGTAGAACCTCACAGCCATTGTGGAATACAAGCAGTGCTCCTCATAGGCTATGTATGTGGAGAGAGAGAGAGAGAGAGAGAGAGAGAGAGAGAGAGAGAGAGAAAAGA
>WWET01000090.1:893011-903696 GCA_011038615.1 Limnodynastes dumerilii | reverse complement strand
GAAGATAAAAAGATAGATAGATAGATAGATAGATAGTAGATAGATAGATAGATAGATAGATAGATAGATAGATAGATAGATAGATAGATAGATAGATAGATAGTGTTGTCTGTCTAATGACCAGGCCTGACAATAGAAGTCTTGTGGCCTGGTACACTCATGTTTTTCAGGGGCCAATATTCCTCCTCAATAGTGTCTGCATTACTGGATTGCAGGGGCCCTTCTGAACCTCAGGGCCAGTCACAGCTATCACCCTTTCCCCCCCCTGTCGCAGGGTTTGCTGATGACGTGGGGGGGAGATTACAAAGTATCAATATTTCTGTCTTCATTTTCCAGTTGGCTGCACAGCAATGACGCACCGTAAAGTCTGCTGGAGACTTGCTTCTGTTTGTTCATAGAAACTTCTGATAACTGTTCAATAGTTAAGATTACAAGTAAACAAAGACATAACTTTACTTATTATTCACTTATCGTAGAGATATGACTGGTCCAATTCATAGATTATAGAGACTATGTAATCTACAAACATGTTTCATTTCCTTCAATGGCTCAAAATCAAAACCAAAGCTTACACTAAAAGGTTTAAATAATAAAGTGTCTTTTGTATAGTTCTTCTGTTAAATTGCAATTACAGTATTTGTCAGATTGATATAGAGTGGATTGTGTTAATTGTTTTGGCAGTGTAATAAAAGAGAGATTGTCTAGTATATTGTAACATAAGTAATGTTGTGTCTTATTTCAGGTGTATGATATGAGTTGAGTTACTAAAATATTGATCATTTTGGTACATTTTAAGCATATAAAATTAGGGTGTAGTACGTGCAATCAAATTTATGAGCACCAATGGTTAACCAGCACTAAATGTCAAAAAGGTTAACTCAGGGGTGGCCTAACAGTCGATCGCGATCAATTGGTCGACCGCGGCCGGGTGACCAGTCGATCACGCCTCCCAAATGTCCCAATTACTGCTTCACAACTTGTCCTGAGAGATCAGACTCTCGGTACAAAGTTGTGTTTTTTTTTGTAAAGCCTGTGCCGCTGTATATGCAGCAGGGCTTTACACTGCACAGTACAGGTAATACAGGGCTAATACCACGGGAGCCCTGTAGGACCAATCCTGTTACTGTGAATAGCAGTGACCGAAACTATGCAGTCACTGCCATTCTAGAAACACGCACCACGTAACCGGAAGAGCCAGCATGGGACAGACAGAGAGCGGAAGCTCCACGGAGGAAGGGAGAAATCATCAAAGGTAAGTAACAGAGGCTGGAAATAAGGGGCAGACAATGGAGGCTGAACATAAAGGACAGACAATGAAGGCCGGACATAAGGGGCAGACAATGGAGGCTGGAAATAAGGGACAGACAATGAATGCTGAACATAAAAGGCAGACAATGGAGGCTGGACATAAGGGGCAGACAATGGAGGCTGCACATAAGAGGCAGACTTGGAGGCTGAACATTTAAAGGGGCAAACAATGGAGGCTGGACATAAGGGGCAGAAAATGGATGCTGGACTTAAGGGGCAGACAATGGTGGCTGAACATAAGGGGCAGACAATGGAGGCTGGATATTTAAAGGGGCAGACAATGGAGGCTGGATATTTATAGGAATAGAGAATGGAGGCTGGACATTTAAAGGGACAGACAATGTAGGCTGGACATTTAAAGGGACAGACAATGGAGGCTGGACATTTAAAGGGGCAGACAATGGAGGCTGGGCATAAGGGGCAGACATTGGAGGCTGGACATAAGGGGTAGACATGCAGGCTGCATATAAGTGGCAGACATGGAGGCTGGATATAAGGGGCAGATATGGAGGCTGGACATAAGGGGCAGACATGGAGGCTGGACATAAGGGGCAGACATGGAGGCTGCATATAAGGGGCACACATGGAGGCTGAACATAATGGGCACACATGGAGGCTGCATATAATGGACACACATAGAGGCTGGAAATAAGGGGCTCACATGGAGACTGGACATTATAAAGGGCACACATGGAGGCTAGACATTATAGGGGGCACACATGGAGGCTAGACATTATATGTGGCACACATGGAGGCTGGACATCATATGGGGCACACATGGATACTGGACAAATAATGAAGAGGCAGACATGGAGGTTGAACATTATAAGTGACAGACATGGAGGCTGGACATTACAAGGGGCAAACATGGTGGCTGGACATTACAAGGGACAGACAATGGAGGCTGGACATTTAAAGGGGCAGACAATGGAGGCTGGACATTTAAAGGGGCAGATAAGGGAGGCTGGACATAATGGGCAGACATGGAGGCTGGATATTAGGGGCAGACATGAAGGCTGGACATAAGGGGCAGACATGGAGGCTAAACATAAGGGGCAGACATGGAGGCTGCATATAAGGGGCAGGCATGGAGGCTGGACATAAGGGGCACACATGAAGGCTGGACTTAAGGGGCAGACATGGAGGCTGGATATAAGAGGCAGACATGGAGGCTGGACATAAGGGGCAGACATGGAGGATGGACATTATATGGGGCACACATGGAGGCTGGATATTACAAGTTGCAGACATGGGGCCAGTTCCAGAGGTACGCGTTTACTACGCTCCGTACTTACGTTAGCGTGCCTTCTATGCACTCCCCTCTGCACACCCCTCTCATGTACATATTTTAGGCGCCTTACGCTTTTCATACCCTACCTTAACTTTACGTTGCGTAACCACTATCGGACGTACTTCCCACACGTAACTATGCTGCTAAGCACGCCCTTACTGTAGGATGTAAATGCCTCAACCTGCCTTCAAAGCATAAATACTGGTGGTGTGTGGGTGGCACGCCCCTTCATAAGTTGATACGCTACTGATTCGTGAATTCCCCTTAGGCTATGCCTTACGTGGTGTAACATCTGCCGTGCGCATGCGCCGTAAGTACTAATGTGTGAATTTATGCTTGCAGCTAGCGTAAATTCACTCATGGACATTATTCTGGATCTACCCCATGGTGGCTGGACATTACAAGGGGCAGACATGGAGGCTGACCATAGTAAAAGCAGACATATGGGCTGGAAGTTATAAGGGACAGACATGGTGGCTAGACATTACAGGGGACAGACATGGAGGCTAGACATTAAAAGGGACAGACATGGGGGCTAGACATTAGAAGGGGCAGACATGGAGGCTGGACATTATAAGGGGCAGACATGGAGGCTGGAAATTATAGTTTGTTTCGTTTGTTTTATGTGTTCATTGGCTCATAGCCACCTAAAAAGTATTGCATTATGATTATTTTGGACTATGGTAGATCTCAAAAGATTTGTTTTAATTTAGAGTAGATCCCTAAGTCCGAAAGTCTGGCCACCCCTGGGTTAACTGATCACCACAGAGTGAAGACAGGTCAGAGCAGACAAAGAGGAGAGGTGGAGCGTGGACAGAGTAGATGAGAGAACAGGGATAGAGAGAGGAGGGAACAAGGACAGAGCAGAGGAGAGCAGTGCATGTCACCACCATGATTGCTGTCTTTTAGAAGTAGAGACATCCCAAAGCTATTGCCCCCTGCACTTTTTCTGCTCTCGGTAGTGAATCTGGACACTTACGTCTAGAATCCTACCTTAACTTCTACGAGCAGGTCTGCGGCCTTCCTTCCGCACAACTGGTCGTAACGGGGCTTCTGCCGCCCTGTCCCCTCATTAACATGTCTGTCTCCGCCTTGACGGCGGAGATATGACTGTCGTAAAGGGGACAGCACCCTTTCCATAATAGCCTGGTATGTAACATTCATTATGTACGCCAACCCTGTACGTAATTCTCCTGTTGTACGAACCCGAGGATCGGGCCCCATGTATGTAACGTGCATTTGTGAAAATGAAATAGTGCTAATGTGAGGTTTAAGTTTCTCCTATTTTAAATAAAACTTTTTTTCTTGCTGGCCACAGTTGTTTTTTCTTCTACTACAAAATCTTTTTTTTTCTGTGGCACTTTCAAAATAACATTCGGTATTGGATCATTTATATTTAATATATTCATCTAATTCATATTTAGAAACGCCAAATTCAGCTCTCCATTATCTCAACTAATAGCCACAAATATCCTTTATAAAGGGACAAAAATGATTTTAGAAGAAAAGATGACAATATTTCGCTGTTGTGTCTCTCTTCTAATGATCCGCTTTTATGAAAAGTCTGAGCTTGCATCACAGGCAAATTAGGAGCTAGAAGAAGATTGAAGTCTTAGCGTGGAGTTTAAGTGCCGGTTCCACCTCCGTGAGCACACGCTGAAGAGAGCTTGGTTAAAATTCAGGCCCACATCTCCGCTGTCACTACTGGTTCTAGGGTAGGCGAGTTCCTTTTTGAAGCCAAGCAATCTTTGCCCAGTTAAGCAAGCGTCAGTCAGATGCAAGCTTGGCTGGCAGCCCAGGGTTGTTAGACTTTTTCATGCTACACCTGAATAAGATATTGACGAGACATTGCTACCTAAACTGAATAAAGAAACATAAGATAAAAAAATAGAATTAAATTGTCATAAGACTGACAGAATAATTTGAAGACTAAATCTTACATTGCGAATGTGTTTTTTTTCTAATATTTTTTTTTTATTTTCTTTGCCTGAGGTTTTCCAAAGCTATTCCTACTGACAACATTCAGCTCTGTTGTGAATCACAGAGAATTTTCAAGTGGTTTATAAATGGTGCATTATTTACATACCTACCTTTTAAAGAAGCCAGAAGCAACCTGTGGAACTCCAGGGGCCCGATTTACTAAGCTGCAGCTAAAGAAAAGAGGTTGCCCATAGCAACCAATCAGATTCTATCTGACATTTTCTAGTATGTGATAGAAAATTTAGAGCTTGAATCTGATTGGTTGCTATGGGTAACATCCAGAGACGTAACTAGAAGTTTTAGCGCCTGGGGCAAATAAGAAAAATGACGTTCCAATCTCTAGATAGTAACCAGTTTAACGATAAAAATGATTTACTGGTGCCCTACTTTGGTTTTGCGCCCTGAGCGACTGCCCTGTGGCACACTACTAGTTACGGCCCTAGTAATATCTACACTTTTCCGTTCCCTCGTTACTTTCAAATCGGGCATCATTTTTCTAAGCTCTTTCTAATGAATATAAACATTTGTTAAATTTACTATTATCAGCAATGAACCACTGCAGAAATTAGTATCAGCTGCGTTTGGCATTAGGCTAGTAGTTGTGACTTTTCAAATACTTGCAAATGTGGGCCTGATCCAGACTGTAATGTACACCAGAAAGCAGCTCATCTTCTGTTGCTGCTGTTTCGTCAAGAGGGCTTAAGCCAGACCCAAACATTAATGTAAGCACGCAACAAATACACAAACATTATTGTAAGAAAGCAGAGTTCCAATCCGGCACTGTATTACATTCATAGAAGTTTCAAAATTTACAGTAAGCGTTGGTTATTGGAAATGGGATATGGTCAAGTAAACTATACTTATCAGCACAAAGGAAAGGAGTCGTTGGATCGATGGAGTAAAGAGAGTAAAGGATTGATTATTCTGCGCTCGACGGAGATGTGTGAGCTACACTCCCGAACTCATTGTGACATCGACGGTCGGGTACTTTAATGAATGTTAGTTTTAGGGCTAGGCGGCCATTAGGGTTAGTGTCTGAATTTTAACTATTGACAATACAATCTAATAATACTGTTGACCTTAGTGTTGTCAGTAAATTAAACCTGTCTAGTTAATTATTGTAGTCATTCATACACTCTCAACCTTACTTTTATCAAATGTATGAATGTCAATAAAATTACTTTCTATCCCATATACCACACCCATTGGATGTCTGTTGATGTGGTTATCAGAGTAATCGCACTGTGTGACTATCGTGGCCCTCCGATAAAAGCATAGGACCAGATTCATACTTAAGTACTTTGCTGGTTCCCTCCCCTGATCTGCCCCCGATCTTAGGGGCAACCTTGAATAACCGTGCATATTTTCCCTTGCAAGTAGAGAAAATACGCACCCGCCTCTTCTAAATTCCCCCTGGAGGCTGCAGTGGCACCCCCTCCTCTTATCTAAAAAAAACTACGTGTGGTCCACATAGTCAATCTACGTGGCTAAGGGCTACTTGGATTGCATAGTCAGGATGCCTCAGCTAATCAGTGAAAGTTTGATCCTAAATTATTAATTCATTGGCATGGTGAAGCTCTTCCACAACACCTTTTCCATTATACATAATAGTGAACTCTCCTGCATTTACATTTTAAGAAAAGGAACATATCCGGGACCATATCTGCGTTGTGCATGGCTGTACTTTGTCCGTACACACCCTGCTGCAGTTGTCTTTGCGCCTTGTTTGCACATGCGGTTCTTTCTCTGTAAGTCTTAATCAGATTTAAACTGCCTGTTGTTTGCAGAGAGGTGTGAGATTAGGCTTCATATACGCAGAGTTGACCATCTAGGAACATTGGGCCTGATCCAGAGGTACACCTGCCGTCGCTAGGGCGGCGGGCGTAAGCGTAAGATCAGCTTTTCAGACGATCTGCGCATGCGCCGGGCAGATGTTGCCCGGCGTTGCTACGGCATCGCCCGATCCTGGATCGGGCGTCCGTAGCAGCGCCGTAGGGACGCTGGAGGGGACGTCCTCCAGTGTCCCTACGTTAAGGTTAGTGCTGGTGGGCGGGGGGAGGTAGGTAAATGAGGGTAGGAGGGCGGGCTAGGCAGCCATACGCCGGCACAGGGGGAGTGTCGGGGTAAGTGAACGCCGATACGCTGTGCTTACTACGCATTGGCATACCTCTGGATTAGGCCCATGGGGAGTACAGCCAGGCCACCAAATCCACCAACCCCTCCGCTAGCCGGCGTAAGGAAGGGGCCATACGCCCGCACAGGGGGAGTGCCAGGGTAAGTAAACGCCGATTCGCTGTGCTTTAGTAAGCACAGCGCATCGGAGTAGCTCTGGATCAGGCCCATTGATACATAAACTTTGTAATTAGATTGAATGGAACAACAGTAACCATGCTCCAGCCTCTTCATCGATAAAAGATCTTCTGTTGACTATAAGTAACACTTCAAGTGGATTCTGAGGGCACCATAACTGTCCATGAAAAGACACTGAACGTGTTAGGGGGATTGCAAAGGATGCATCATGACTTATACCTTTATAGTACTTGTCATCTTAACTGGTAGCCCCCTCAACATTGGACCCCACCTACACCAACACCAACCACTCAAAACAACACCACCACCCTGTGCCGGTCAGAATATGGATCGCGCACCATGCCCCACCTCTCCCCAAATCAGTGCACCAGATGGCACCTCTCTAGGGGGACGATTGCCCCCCTCTAAATCCGCCACTCTGGGAATGACAGGGTAGGAAAAATTTCTTAAGAAGGAAAATATGTATGGGAAGTTCCCATACGTATTTTCCTTCTCTTGAGTGCCCTAGGTTCGTAAAATAAGGGGCAGGGTGGTGGAAGGTTAAGTTAGGTGCGGAGACATGCTTATCCACACCTACTTATCAGTGAATGAGGTCCGTTGGGCTGGATCCAGACTTAGTTAAGTGCTTGAACTTAGTTACTCCTGGGCTAAACCATGTTGATTTCAGGGGGAGTCAAGTTAATTGTATTCTTTGCATGCAGGGATATATCTTTGAATTGTTTACTACACACAGATACTGACCAGCTTTACTATCACACTGTTATTTAGACTTGGGAGAGGAAACATCACCTCTCAACTCTAATACTGTTTGCAACAGATGAAATATGTCTCCCCTGCAATCAACATGGTTTAGCCCAGGAGTAACTAAGTCACTTAACTAGGTCTGGGTCCAGCCCACTGTTACTATGTCAACTTCTTATCTACGTGGGTCATGTCCCCTTCTAAGATTTTGGACAGCAATTGCTTGACACAAGTGAATAGACCAATTTTTCAGACCAGGTAGCAGGAGCGCAATAGCTGCCAGGTTGTTCCTGCTTTCGATTAGCAAACAACCCCAAAAATGAATTCCGTAACCATTGATTAAATTGGTTAAGCCGCTGTGGAAAGCAGAGAAAGTTGTCCGTGTTAGAAAATTGGAAACACAGGCTGTATTTAAATGGAGATGCTCAGCCATTAATCACGTCAAAGCTTTGAGCACTTATGGTTTGAGCGGAGCAAAGCCAGAACCTCAAACAGAATAACAAGACTCGTCTTATCTTCAAGTGAGCATTAGAAGCTACAGTTTAAATGAGGATATAATGGTGTTCTGACAGCTTAATGAAAACTAATAGCATGCAGTAATGGCTTTAAACAACTATTGCAATTATTTCTTCATGGCTTTTTTTTTTTTTTGCTTTGTTTTTCAGAAATGTCTCTTTACTGTGTACTTGTTTATGGTCAAGTATCGCCTCTCTCCAAGCTCGCCACTCATCTCAGTGGGTGCATGAATTTTAAAAGAACATAGATATTTTTTCCTCCTTTGTTCTTTTCTAAGATGGCTTTCATTCCTCTCAAAGTTGTTGGACTCTATTTGTTTTGTTTCATGTAATTATATCTCCTGTGGGGGGGAGGGAGAATGTAATTAGCTAAATTGGAGCTTAACTGATTTTGCCGGGTATTTTTTAGTTTGTTTTTTTATTTAGCTGGGGTTTGTCTGCCAGGTTCGTAGCACAGCGATATCAAGAACAAGAGTCCTTTTTTTGTACTGAAACATTGTTGATGGTGCTATTTCCACATTTTATATGTTGTGAAGTGGCAGTTTACAGATTTAAATGGGACATTGCAGCCAGGAAACAGCCCAAATGGCCACTTTGGTGTGTGGAGTTTACAAAGCATAAGCTGTCGTATTTGGCTTAGTTACAATGAGCTCTGTTCAGACAGAGTTCATTGTCATTTTGCTGCAAATTAAGTTTAATACTATAAATGTTTGACGTAAATTATATTTTGCAATGGATGCTATAATTAGTTACAATTTGCTTTAGTTAAAAATCATGCACATATCTAGGTTTAAATAATATAAGGCTGGATCCAGGCTCCCGTAAAAGGCTTTGCCAGGAGAGGGAAACGATGGCATTTTGCATGTGTGTATGTAGATCTTGACCCAGCCTTTAGTTGTGAAAGTTTTACCAATGACGGCACAGGGTGACATTATGAGGTTTTGTACAAAAAAGGTGGGAAGGGTACAGTAATAATATTCAGCAGAGGTAGAACTACCATTGGTGCAACAGGTGCAACGGCACCATACTGATACAAGGGCTCACAGCCATCATCACCACGCGGTCGAAGCTCCCCACCGGGTTACCTGGGATATCATCAGGGCTAAAGCATATTTTTTGCACCTGGGCCCACAACTCGCTTTTTCCGCTTCTGATATTCAGTGTATATTAAGGGGCTGATTCAGAGATGCGATTGCGAAAAGATCGTAAATATACGCATCTAAGGGTAAGATCTTAGCAGGTTACAGCCCACTGCATAAACAGTCACACCCCTTGCAAACAGCGGCGGATCTTAAAGTTAGACCACCATTGACTAGCCCTAACTCTGCGCTGTCATTTGAGATCTTAAGTGACGTAGTAGCGTATATTTAAGATCCAAAGGGTCAGCCCGCGCCCACTTTCCCTCATTTCCCTGCCTCCCCCCGCCCATTTCCATGCAAATCCTTAAGATCTTTAAGATTCACAGCACTTAAGATCTTAAGTGCTTGCGTGCGATTCAAACTTACGCTCTTAGCGAATTTACGCTCCTAACCGCTACGTAGACGGCGTTGCACTATTACTACGCATGCGCAGTAATGCAAATTTTCTAAGATCTTAAATATACGCTTCTAAGTGCCATGGAAATCGTATCTCTGAATCAGGCCCTAAGTGTCTAGACCTCCAAACCACCCTCCAGTTTAAGTGAAGAAGACCAGGGTTGCGAGCCGACACATTTCCTGCAGAGGATTTGAGGCTGTGGTTTCATGCAAAGCACAGCCTCAAGTCCTGCCCCCCTGCCTAGCAACATTATCATTCATAGTGTTACTAGGGGCTAGGTGGGACCTGATGATGCAATTAGCTATTAATAATACTATAAAAACGGTCATTGATGGTCAAGGGGAGTGGCTTCAGGATACGATTTGCATAAATTGTCTCATTAAGCCCCATTCCCCATACAGGTCTCTATCTCTCCTCTCTGGGATCTTCCAGGGGTAGCTTTAAAAAGTCGGCAACCCTGAGGAAGACTAGGACATTTTAAGGTAGGGTCCATGGATCATAACTCTATGCATGCTATCTTATACCCAGGGCCACCATCAGAGAGGGGGTCCGCTGGTACTTACCTCAGCTCTTCAGCAGCAGGTATTGGCAGGGATGGCCGTTGGGAGACAGATAAGTCATTGTCACCAGACTACAAGCTGCTGGAGAGCTGTACTAGACTGTACATCAGCGGGCCAATGGGCACAGAAAGACTTGCTAACAAGTCTTCCTTGCCCATTAGCCTGCTGTGAATCATTCCAGCAGGTCTGCAGTGCTCCACATACATGTGATGTCACTTAGGGGTGGAATGCCATGGCCTGAGTCCCAAGTGCAGCAGAGTTCACAGTAACAAGGCATGAGCTAAAGGCAATTGCCTAAACTACATATGTAATACTTCACAGAGCACTGGAGTACATCATCATATTAAAAATGTTAATTGTTTTTCCTGGTAAATCAGGTGTTGCATCATTGCCTACCTGGTGCAGTTGACTATCCTAACCATTATCTGTCTCTAGTGCTGAACG
>WWET01000090.1:853988-882212 GCA_011038615.1 Limnodynastes dumerilii | reverse complement strand
CCCATCCCAATCTAAATGCCTCCCCCACCCACTTCACCTAAGTCTTCATGTAGGCTGCACTGGCACGCCTGCTTTTACTTACACGTAGTGAAGCTACATACCTAAAGACTACATACATTGCATAGTCAGCATGACTACACATGTGCATTAGTCATTTTCCTAAATATATGCATATATAAGTAGCAGCAGCTTCTTAGGTGTAAATAAGGCCTTATTCCTTTAACTGTAACTATTGTAATCTGATTTGTGAAAACTAAAAACTATTATTAAAACATTAAAATTAATACTGTTGAATTCAAGGAAAACACGTTTTATTAATATTCTTTCCTTCCCTTGCAGTTCGACATGATTTGGCTCAGGTCAACACTTGCATCTGTTTTGCCCTTAACACCTGGGGCCAGATTTACTAAGCTTGTGGGAAATGAAAAGTGGAGATGTTGCCCATAGCAACCAATCAGATTCTAGCTCTCACTTTCTTATTGCATTATAGAAAATGTCAGCTAGAATCTGATTGGTTGCTATGGGTAACATCTCCATTTTTCCTTTCCCGCAGCTTAGTAAATCTGGCCCCTAAATCTCTGGATCAGCCCTGTAAAGTGTTCTTATCTGGGAATGTATTACATATTTTTGGGAAGTGCTAAATTTTTCATACATCACCGTTTGTTTTTTTTACTTCAATCTGTATTGAAATGGCATGTGAGCTGGACTCTGTAGAGTTTCAACTTTAAGGTGGGTTCTTGTAAGAAAATACTAGCTATATTTCTTGTAGAGCTGTGTAGGTGTCATGTATTTTCTTCCACAGATTCTTGAAGTTCATTACTATGGATTATGTGGTGTCAGTCTTCTTCTTTGAAATGCTGAAACAAAAACCTGTAAAATGTCTGGTTATTTTAATGCCCAATAACCCTGTTTCTATTTGTAGCACATCAAGTGTGTTTAAAAGAAAGATGTGTTCCATTATTTTGATAGACTTGTGCCAAATCTCTGCCCAGACTCGTGTTCGCAGCCGTTTCGATACCATTAAGCTTCGGGGGTCTTTGACTCTCTGTTTTGTCGTTGTGTTAATCATGCAGCTGGACACACAATGTGTTGTGATTTGTTACCATGCTGACAGTGTCATCTTAACCACAGCTGACAAACAGTTTTTAAATAGAACACATCCCTTCACTTTAGCATTCTCCATCTGCTTTTTATAATTTCCATTAACTAACCCGGGGAATTTTAAAAATGTCGACACAATAGTTCACTTTACATGTTCTTTCTGGGCAAAGATATAAAATGACACGAAGGAATTGCAAAGTTTTACTGTTTATAGGTTACATGTTTAACAAATCAAAAAATAGTTAATAATGTTATAATATAGCACCAGCTTAAGAGGGTTGTCGCACCATTTGCAACAGTGCAAAGCCAATGTAATCACTAACAAGACTGAATATAAGTACTTGGCACTGATAGAAAACAAATGAAGCTCAATGCATGGAGTGGATCTATTTGTGCAAATACAACTTCACACAGAAATAGGAACCAAAACATATATCAGCCTATGAAACTAAGGACAATGGGCCTGATCCAGACCTATGGGTGCCTTACGGCCACCGAGGTCTGTACAGCCATGATCGTAGCAGGGAGTGCTTGACTCGTGCACTCCCCGCTGGCGGGCAGAAATCTGGACACTTACGTGTTTAGATTCCTGCCCTAAATATTACGATCAGCTCTGCGGCCTTTACGGCCACATTGCTGATCGTAACGGGGCTTCCTCTGCCCCATTCCCTAAAAAGGGGGGGGAAAGCCCCCTTTTCGTAACAGCCGGCACCGGCCATTATGCCGCCGTATGAAGGTTGTGCGCATGCTCACAACCTTCAAAACTTGGAAATTACAGCCAAGCCGGCCGTAATTCCCTGGGCGGCCGTAGGTCTGGATCAGGCCCAATGAAACATATGCAGAAATTCGCTGCCGCTCCAATCGTAACTAATTACCAGACTCACACTTCTGTGTGGGATCCGCATCTACTTTTCCGGTCCCCACCCCTCCCCCTATTTTTAGGTACCTTATGACACTTACGACTGCCATAGGGCTACCTTATCTAACCGTACGTAGTTCCTTCTTAAGACAGAAACTACACAAGGACATTGCCTCTTCCCGCCTCCGACCCGCCCTCCCCGGCTAATCTAAATCCCTCTCCCTCGCACTTCTACCTAAACCCTTCCCATAACAGCTTAAGGTCACCTCTCTCTAACAAAACTACTCCATGTGGTCTTTAAAGACTGCACAGAGCCAATCTACGTACCTAACTGGTACGAAGATTGCATAAATGATCTACTACGCATGCATAGTAAGTCATTTTGTAGAAAAATACACTTAAGAAGCAAAAGCTTCTTAGGTGTGAATATGGGCCCAAGTCCTCAGCGGCAGCAGACTTACGATCGTTGATTGCTGTGCGATGCTATGTTCCGTACATGCGAGGGGAGCCCACATTTAGTAATTCTGAATCTGGTCCATTGTTTAATCTATTATTGTACTCCCAATTTGTTACCCTTTTCTTTCATCTCCTTGTGAGATTTCCAAACGGTAAAAACAGCTGGCGGTCTTCTAGACCTTGATGATGTCAATCCCGCTATTGAACCCCTCCAACACTGAGCTATGCTGTCAATCACAGCAATGTGAGTCAGGGGGTGGAGCCATGATGTTACAGTTGGCATTAAAATGCATCAAGCTCCACCCCCACACAATGCTGTGAATATCAACATTCAACAGTGGGGCCAGGACTTGCATCAAATTGTATCTAAATGTGCGACAGTTAGCATATTCCCCAGATTCCGGGATCTATATAAATGATTTCCTAATAAAAGAAAAATATACATTTCTTACCAACAAATTTTGGCTAATTGCTTTGAGTACAATTTTAAGACTGGTTCAATTTAAATAAAATAAAAATAAATCTCTTTTATGATGCAGGGCATCCCTTCCTCAAATTTCTTTATATAGTTCAAATAAAATAACAAGAAATTGTTGTTGTATTACAACCTTTATTTTCCTCAATGCAAGATGAAAGTGACATACTTAGACAGAGTAAAAATAAAATAATAATAAAAATAATAATATTGACATCACGTGAAATGTCTAGATTCTCTTACAATGTGACATAGACCCATGACACTAAAGTGTTGGGTAGTGGATTGATTTATGATCCACTTGAATACAGACTTTGATGACTTGTGGAATTAATACTTGTTTATACTATGGAGACCTCTACACTGTGCAGGAAGTGTCAAAGGCCAAGTCTGTACTAAAGATCCTTGACTACAGTCAAGTTGTGTGAAAATACAGTCCACAGGCAATAACAGACTGATATTACAATGGCTTTATGATTCTATGCATAGAACACAACCAAACTTGGATTAAACATAGGAAACAGTTTAAATACCTGCAGTGTTTGATAATACTCATTCTAAATGTCATTAGGAGACACTGTGTGAATTGTTGTAAATTTATTAATCAACATTGAAGCTATACTAGGATTCACGTTGAAACAGCTTAATAAAAAACTATTTAGAATTGAGTTTTTAATTATAATTTGGAAATATCCAGGCTTTTAGTTTTGTTGCTTGTGGTTTTATACATCACTTATTTATTCTACAGTAATACATACCTGTTAATAAAGGAACATGTTTAGCATAAGAAATCACTTTACTTCAGACGA
The DNA here is from genome assembly GCA_011038615.1 of Limnodynastes dumerilii. NCBI lineage: Eukaryota > Metazoa > Chordata > Amphibia > Anura > Limnodynastidae > Limnodynastes > Limnodynastes dumerilii. Next base: position 878,512 of record WWET01000090.1, on the reverse strand, counting down.
CTTTACTGTACAAGCTATAAAAAAAAAAATTCAGAGACTTCGTTACATACATTTGCAAATATTTGATAAGCCACCATCACTTACAAGGCTTCTCTGTTTTGGTGGTCCTAACTCTAAAACTGTCCCAACTTTGGGTTGGTCATAGATCATGTATTTTTTAATTGAGAGCTCTCAATTTAAAAATACATGATATATGACCCAAATTGATTTCAACAACTTCTATTTTGTGTGTTTGTTTTAAATCTTGTCTGACATACTAGTCAGTAGATGCAGTGGATGTTGCATTTAATTGTAACTCTTTTATATAACACTTGATCATTTACTTAATTCAGACCTCCCAAGTGTCCCAATTCCCGCCCGCCTCACAACTTGTCCCGAGAGATCAGACTCTCGGGACAAAGTTATTTTTTTGGCTTTTTTTTGTAAAGCCCCTGCAGCTGTATGTATGCGGCAGGGTTTTACACCTCACAGTACAGGTAATACAGGGTTCCCAAAGGAGCCCTGTAGGACCAAACCTGTTTCTGTTAATGTCAGTGTCCGAACTTATGCGGTCACTGCCATTCTAGACACATATTTGGTCCTACAGGGCTCCCGTAGGAACCCTGTATTACCACTACTGCACCACATGACCGCAGCAGACCGGACCAGGGAGCATCAGCAAGAGGGAGCGCAGCGAAGGAAGAAAAAATTATCAAAGGTAAGTAACAGAAGAGGCTGGACATAAGGGGCAGATAATGGAGACTGGAAATAAGGGGCAGACAACTGAGGCTGGAAATAAGTGGCAAACAATGGAGGCTGTACATAAGGGGCAGACAATGGAGGCTGGACATAAAGGGCAGACAACGGAGGCCGGACATAAGGGGCAGACAATGGAGGCTAGACATAAGGGGCAAGACAGTGGAGGCTGGACAAAAATTTATTAAATTGCCTTTTAAATATAGCAGCCAAAATTTCAAGAAATCTAATTTTGCCAGTCTGTGGCATATTACAGTACATATACCTCATATAAGTTTTTCGTTAAATTAGTAAGAAATTCTATTTGGCTCTTATTTATTTAATTTAGTATTTGTTTTTTTAACTTCTTCAGAAATTATTTTTAATCAGAATATGTGTGAAATTATAAGGTTTTCTGTAAATAGATTTTAATATGGATTATATTGAACAATTTAGTTATAAATATAAAAAAAAACAAAAAACTTATTTTTAAATAAAAGTAAATCCCAGTACCCCTGGAGAGGTTTGTTTGGTTTAATATAAATATATCAGTGAACCTGATCTTGGTTTAATAGTATTAATAAATAAGTATTATTAGTTACTATTAGTGATTTTGGGCCGTAGTCACAGATGAAGTTGTGTGCCTATTTTAAGGTATGTTTTAACTGCGCATGCGTAGTATTTAACGTAGAAAAAACTCATGTATGTGCTTTAATTTAGTTTAAATTAATTTAGTGTGAATCGCACTTGGTGACATACGTACGGATGGGCGGGGTTGAAATACATACCTGAAAAGTTACGTGAAAGAGGGTGGGGGAGGCATTTAAATGAGTCTTTGAGGGTGCGGTTACATAGAATCACACGTACGGCATACATATATACGCACGTAAGTACACACATAAAGTTAGAGGTGGTCTATGGAGGCGTATATCTACGATTGCACGGCCGTGAGAGGGGAGTGTTGGTGGGTGTTGCCTTGCTATGTGCGTGTGCATAAATGCGTTCTTTTAGAAGGCGGATCTATGAATACGACCACTGACTTCCAGCATGATCTGTCTCCTCAGATTTCCATGCTGGAAGTCATTGCAATGACAGGTTGGGATGGGGCAGCATGATTAAAGCATGTCCACATGGTGGAAGGTATTTAAATTGAATAGTAAGGGATTGGTTAAACCCTAACTTATTATTCTCATTTATGCATCTGCCCCATTTTAAGTGTGAGCGGAGTGTTTCCCTTCGTGATTAATGTAATTAGGTAACTAGGACTGTATGGTGACCCGACAGACTACCAGCCAGAGGTCCACTTGCTTGTTACTATTAAATTGGGATCTGGTCCAATATATATATATCTCGAGATTCATATCATGTGGAGTAAAAACCACCACTAACCGCGTGAGCGGCCCTTTGAACATCTAAATAAATGTTGACCCTATTCTAGAACACTAAGGGCCAGATTTACTAAAAAGTGGTAAAGTGGAGATGTTTCCTATAGCAACCAATCAGATTCTAGCTCTCACTTTCTTTTTACATACTAGAGAATGTCAGCTAAAATCTGACTGGTGGCTATGGGCAACATCTACACTGTTCCAAACCCGCAGCTTAGTAAATCTGGCCCTAAGTAGAACACTCCACCCTAAGGGGGAGCCATTTAATACACTCTAAATGTTTCGAGAGCTCCCTATTGCTTTAGAGTATATTTAACGGTATAATGAGTCATACAGATAAAAGAAATGTGAGAATTGAGCTGCGGAGAACTTGTTCCTGGGATTTTGTCCAGAAGATTGCTGTAACGGAACAATTTATGCTTAAATCATCAAGGATTAAAAAGAAGAAAGTTAATTTATCTGAGAAAAAAATAGTACCCATTCTGCAATCTCCCAAAGAGATGCCAAAATTTGACAAGAAGCCTTCTTCATTCATCCAGTTCTACTTTACCCCTCCTGACCTGGAAAAAAAGAAAAGCTGTTGTCTTAAGCTAAATTATCCCGCAGTTTGATAAAAGGAGTAACATAGAGGCAGATAAGTTTCTAAAAGCTCTCTGGGCTTCCTTTAATGATTATCATTACCCTGGCTATGAACTCTATTGACAAAATGCCGCCGTGTTGTGGAAAACATAACTTGCATCCTTTGAAGAAAGAACTGGTTAATTAAAAGATCTAATGGAAATGACCTGATTTCACTACTCGGTGGGCAACACTCAGAGTTTTAAGTGGAACAAAATGATGAGGCATCAACTGATAAAATGTGAATTTTATCAATAATATATGTGTGTCAGTGAGTGTATCAGGAGTACGTTTTGTAATTGAAGCTAGATTTTGAGGTATGCTAATTTGACCTCCTTTGCGTAATATGCCTACAGGCGCACTCAAAAGGTTTGGGTCACCTGCCCATCCCTGGATCTAAGGCAGTACAACAGACCGGGCAGTCTGTCCATAAATGTTCATGGTGACCAATTTGTATAGATAGATAGCTATTCTGTACATGAGCAGTTTTGCCATATTCTTTGCACATGGTAGAACATTTACAATTCTACATAAGGGTGGCACAACAATCATGCCATCTATGTATCAGATGTAAGGTATGGATTTGTCCCCTTCCGCTCCTGATTGAATTTTTTATATCATATAGGTCTCATTAGGATTTAATATGTTACTGCTCTGGAGCCCAGAGACTGATATTTAGTTTCCCATTTGGTCCCTCTCTATTTTGGCTTCTTCATTTTAATCAACCTTTTATCTCTAGTATGTAATCTCTGTCTTTAGTTTGTAAGTTATTAAGATCACTTTACATTTGATTTCCTCCTGCTCCAATTTCTTCTTTATCATCTTTTCTCTCAACCATCGGTACTTTTTGTATTATCAATATGCTCTAATTTATCCATGTTTATATACATAGTTTACATTACTCTTGGTAAATATGTAAATAGTTTTACTTTGCCTGTAAGTCATTATTAAACCTTCAAGTTTCTTATAACTAAAATTTTATTATAATAAGACAGACTACAAAATATTAATAATTTGAAACCATTGACCCATGCACAATTCCAGAAGCATAAGGAAATGCTCTATAACAAGAACTGGCTAGCATCTGTTCACATTCCTATTTAGACATTTAAGACCCATTTAGGAGCTCACCCTAAGTCTATGCTCCATCCCCTCCCTGCAGCCTAACCCTAAATCTCCCCTTCTGCCATCCATCCCCTCCCTGCAGCCTAACCCTAAGTCTCCCCTTCTGCCATCCATCCCCTCCCTGCAGCCCAACCCTGAAACCACCTAGCTAAAATGCATCCCTTCCCCTGCACTAACCTGTTCGGTCGTTAAGGAATTGTTGGTCCCAGTGGTGGTTCTGCAGTGGGATTTTTTAAATGGGGCCTTATTCGATATCTGTATTGTAACTTCTGGCATCACAGGCTTACTTATGAAAAAGGAAGTGTTTACTTTTAATAACTAACTGAAAGATATATTTGTTACACCTAATATAATTATTTTTAAATCAATATTATGCCAAATTTCCCTATTTTTTTTAACTATGGACTTGATCCACAGTGAAGCGTACATTTGATAGTGTAACAAACGTCTAGAGATCACAATGACCATGTGCAAAGGGGAGTTAATGGACACAATAAAAAAAAATGCAATATAACCATAAAATTCTTCCAGGTGGCAAGTTATGTTCTAAAAGGTTCTATAGAGACTGGGGTTTATAGAGTTTACTTTCTAACATGCAATTAGCAATACAATATATGCTAAATTACAGATACAGTATATGTTCATTAAGGCTTATTAAGGGGCTGATCCAGAGCTTAAGGGCAAAACAAGTGCACGTGTAGACCATGTTGAACTGCGAGGGAAGGCAAATTAAAACTTTGTTTCCTAACTCAATTCTGATCTACAGAATAGGGAATATCTGAGAGACTCATGAAATTTGGGCAGTTCTCCTGGAAGACATCATCAAGCCCTGTCCACACCCTGAAACACTAGGGATTAGAATAGCGATTGACAGGGGGTGGGGCTTAATGATCCAATTTGCATAAATCGCCTCTTTAAGCCCCACCTTCATACTGGAATTTATTTCTTCCCACCAAGATCTCCCGGAGGGAAGAAATAAAAAGTAGGCAACCTTGGATTAAACATAAAACATTCAGTTTTATGCCCAAAAGCAAAGAATATTCAGTGCATGCAAAATTTTTTACATTAATCTGCACCTCTTACATTGCAAAATGATTCTGCTCAGGTCTACACTTGCACCTGCTTTGCCCTTACTCTTAAACTTTGGAGTAGCCACTAAATATGTGTAATTACATTTTTTTTATAGGGTATCCATTGATCAAGGTTGTATAGGTTAATCTAAATAAAAGAGCAAGTTGGAGTTTGTGGATTTTGAAGTTTAGCAGAAGTTTATGTTTGCAGAGGTAAACCTCATGTAAGCCTCATAAGGGCCATGACATCTAGTGACCCATACCTACAAAGTTAAGTCACTTGTTTTGCAACAGCTGAGAAATATCCTAGACCTCCTTTAACCAATCATCTGCTGTACAACTGGTCTGTTCTGTATTTGTTTACAGGGAACACACAATGACCACCAAAGTTATAATATTTGGACATATCAGACATAAATATTTTCTGTTTGTTTAGCTTCCAATGTCAGTTACTAAGTAAGTGACACTACAGTAATAATCCTTTAACCCTTTGACCATTAGAATCATCAGCCCCCGGCCACCTACTCGAGGATTTAAATAGCCAAGCAGATGTAAACTTTTTGGTTCTGTTAAGAATTGTACATCCAAGTTGTAATAAAGCCAGTTGGGCTGCCAAACTTAATCTCCTAACTTAGAATGTGTAAATCTTGCTAGCCTGAAAGTTCACAGAGTTCAATGGTGCCAAGATTAGATCAGTTTGTTTCAGTGAGTGTACTGAAAATAACACAACTAACTATATAAACACGGAGGAGTTTATTTCTGATGTGACATATGAGGACTTAGCAACTGTTTTATTTTGCTTTGAACTGGACCTATGAACCTGATAGTGCGTTCATCACAACAGTGAGAGAAATGAAAGTGCTGGGTGGCATTCAACCGAAATTTAGAGATAGTCATAATACAGAGACAGACAATGATGCTATAGCTCTTGAAGATGATGATTTAATGAGAAACTTGCACAAATTTTAAATTATTTATTCACATTTATATGCATGTTTATGCTTAGTTTAAGCCTATTCTGCACCATAAAGCCCACTAAAAAACACATTTACATAGCATTATATATCCTATGTGTCCAGATCAGACTTTGCTTGCCACTGCTAAATTGGGAAATATACCATCTATATTCATAGGTAAATCAATGTGAATCATTTTAAACAAGATCTATCCATTAAAAAATATTTTCTGTTAGCTAGAATTGGAAAACTTCTGCTGTTTGCTAAAGCGCAAGCACCATACTCTCAGCATAGACTTGTGTATTCTGTGTCCAGAATTCAGTCCTGGAAGCATTTCTGATGGTGAGACAGGCAGGAAGTTTCACTACACCGAAGGGGGATATTATGCAAATAGTACAGTGAGGGTGTAGTAAGCACCCTCCATACTATCAAGTGGCAGGTCACATCCCTTTGAACAAACGCTAAACTGGTGTTGCAGGGTCCGACATGCACAGTAGTTGTAGCTAAAGGTAGCGGAGGCAGTGCTACAGAAGCTGGATATAACAGCAGGACCTGGAGGCATGGCATAGCTGGAACCAGAGATATAGGAGCACAGTGACTGAGAACCGACAGTGACAGGAACAAGGATTTTCAATGAAGAACACTGAACATGATTGATTCTGGAACCGAGGAATTAAGCACGACCTAGAACCAGGGACGCACGAGCAAACTTAAGGACACAAATCAGCAGGCTAAGTTTACCTGTTGCTCTGACAGGGGAATGCTTAAAGTGAGGGGTTTAAATAAGGCAGCTAAGCAGTGAGTGCAGCAAGGGAATGAGCCACACCTGTGTGGGATAATGTCTGCAACAGAAAGTGAAGTGCAAGAACTGGGGAGAGTCATATGATCAGAAAGAAAAATAAAACATAACGTGATGAATGAATAGTGACACTTAACTATAGTACTGCGTTTGTCACATGAACAGTATACGTAGAGATCAGAAATAGGATGTGTATTGTCAGCCCCCTGGATGCACACGACATGCCCTTCAGAACACTAGCTGGCACAGCTCAAGTTATGTTCTGGTCTGAATGTGACCTGAATGAGTGCTACTCAGTCATGTCATCTGGGCACACCTCTGGTTCGGTGCCCTTGTGTTGGGTACTTGGACAGTTGGGTAGTCCTATTTTACTTTAAATTTACTGGTGTAGTTCTGATTATTTTAAAAAAGTACAGAAAGGTCCATGTTATCCAAGCTAACAGCCTCACAAGTGCAATGATAATTCTTTTTTACATGATTTAATAAATCAATTTTAGATAACTGTTGTTAGATACCTAATAGTGTGCATATTCTCTTTTGATGGAAGTGTGTGTTTGGCAACAATTCCTTTACACATTATTAGTCAGATTCAGATAGACTCAACAGCACTCTTATTAGCAGAAAAAGCAGGACTTCCTGCTGTGAATTACAGTATAACAAGTGTTCAAGTCAAAACTGCCTTGTTATACTCCTCATAGCATACATAGGATATAAATGTCAAAATATGTCTGTAATAAGTACATGAAGAATTGTTGACCCATATATTGGCCAATAGGGGAATTGAAGCAGTTATAATTTATTTTGTTTCAACTTTAATCTTTGGTAATTGTTTCTTACCTACGTGCCTCCATTTTCCCACCTGTGCAGTGCTCAGTGGGCCAGAATTAAGTATTAATAACGCCTCTGCAGCAAAAGTGTAGTTATGACAGTGCGATCTTAAATTCCTTACCGGTGAGGGTAGTACACTTCCACGCATGTACGGCACTTCCACACCCTGGACCCCTGGACATAATGAAGAATCGTATGTAAGTGCCTTATCGATTCCTTACTGTACGGTTTAACTACCTCCCCTGCCCAGAATGCGTACATTCTGTCCGCGTACAAAGTCAAGGATGCAAAGCCAGGATAATGCGTAGTGCATTCTGATATGCGTACAAAGCTCATGTGGAGCACTTATGCATTCAGATTGGGTAAATAGTTTGTTTTGCAAAATTCTGGAACCGGTACAATGATATTCTGTTAATATGTTTGACACACAAGTGTTGTATTTCAACTTCAATGCAGCAGATTTTGTTACCTTAATCTGATTTTTCCCAGCATCTAAAGCATTCCACTATTATTGGCTTTATCTAAAATGAATGTCCTGTGAAAATAATCCCCTTACATGAAAACACTTGTTATACCACAATCCTTGTAAGCTTTTTTGAAGTTTCTACAAATATTTATTGTTCTATCTGTCACTTACAATGCAGATAATCTATAGAACTGCAAGCGTTTCAACACCTTTCAAGCAATGATTAGAGCCTGACATTCATTATTTCATTTGCTCAAATAAGTGAACTTTACTGATAAAATGATAAACATAGTTAATTGTTTGCCATCATTTGTCGGCAATGCACTTACAGTACTTTTAAAAAGTTTATCACACAATTCTTTATTGTCTTGCAGCTTTTTCAACAAAAAGTAAAAAATTAATTGCTTTATATTTTTATTGAACTTTATCCAGGTCGCTTGGTTTTTAATGTATTTTGTTTCCCATAATGGAATAGAAGATGATTTAGAGATTATCAATAAAATCAATACATTTTACCAAAAGCCCTGATTTTTGCTTCTCCGATGCTGTTAAACCCCAGTTCACCATATGTACAGAGCTCCCTGTCTTGTCTTCACCAGCACTACGTACAGTATCAGGAGTATTGATTCAAGGAATTCAGAATTCAGCAGTCATGTCTACAGCTGTACCCACTTCAATTTAGTTATACGTAATGTTAATGCTTGTCACATGATGTGGCAGTAACTCCGTTCTCAACTGTGCTTGTGTAGAAAATAAGGTATGATCAAATGTTTCTTTATCGCTGTGCGTCACATTAAATGTCTAGACAAAACTTGATTCATATGTAAGAAACAAACGCACGGAGGTCAGGATCCGGTCCATAGCGTTTAACACAGTTTTTTGCTGATCTGAAATAGTGCAGTTGTATTGACTTGGGGCATTTTTATCTCCTAGTGCCACTTCAAGAGAAAAGAGTGTGAACTTAGGAGGTGGAGGATACATAGCCACTACTCCACATGCGTATCTTTCATCAAGGAAAGTGTTTGTAATCTCTAACAAACAAAATAAAAGGTTCACATACTGGGTGGATCTCCCTTCCCACAGAGACCCAGGTAAATGATCCAGATCCACATCCCCGCATGTTTTCTGCACGAAAGAGGAGAGTGAACTCCCCCTGTCACTTCCCTCTCTCATGCGTAAAATGCGTGTCTTACGCTGCCATAAGGCAGCTTTAAATCACACATTTAGATTAGCAGTTCATCCGATCACTGATCCGCTTGTAAATGAAATATCCATCTCACACTGTAAAATTTAAATGCTTTACCCCACCCATCTTGGCAGGCAGAGGGGAAGCACAAGCCCCTTTATACTTAATTTTCATCGTACGGAACTAAGTTCCATACGATGGTAGTTATGTTAATAAAACTCATGTAAGATCTAGAGGGTCCACTTTACATGCGTAAGCAGGCTATCGTTATGATTTGTGGATCTGGTACATCATCATTATCTGATAAGCAGCCTTTTCTTCCAGTGGTATGAAAGTATTACTAATAAACATGGAGGAGAACTGTTACCCCTTTTAAAGGCAGTTTGAAGTTAGGTAATCCTGGAAATCTGTTTTAATAAGTTCTAAGTAAAGTATCATTGCATTTTTATATAAGATTGTAGAGTGTTGGCAGGCAGTGATTCATTTCCATCTTTTCAAGTTGTTTTTATTATTAATATTAAAATTTATGGGCCTGACCTAGCCTCAACATTAAAAAATGCAAACTGCATTTAAGAAAACTCCACACAAATAATGTGAGGTTTAATAGTGACCTAGAAATGAGTGCAATGTGGCTCTGGATTCAAATAAAAGAGTGGCAGTTTGGGGATGGCCACACAACAGTCAAGCACAATACAGGTACATTCCCTTCCCCTGTCTTTCATGTACCTGTTTGCATGCATTTACCTATAAATTGATGTGAGTAACTCACATTTTGTGTGTATACATTCACTTCCCATCAGGGTTAGTTCATTACAAATGTCTGTTATGTTTTTATGATTATTCTGTCTTAATTGAGAATGCAAATGCATGAAAAATCTAGTATTGAATAAAATGGCAATATATGTAGTGATACGCATTCCTACTGGACATACATCTGGACCAGGACCAGTATTTGTGTCTCTTTGACTTACCCTACTAGCTTTTTTTTTTTATAGATATATGAATTACTTCTAAGTAAATGAAAAAATAATCAAATCTTTATTAGTTAATAAACTTCATTATTTAACATTATTTATTAAATGTGCATTTACATACTACCCCAAATTCACTAGAGCACTGGTTCAGCAAATTATTTGTACTGCAGACAGGTAACTTAAATAAAAAAAAAACGTTTGTACTCATATGGTTCATTTACCGCCGAGTGTGTGTCCTATGGTATTGCATATTAAAATGACATATTAGTGGTCATTCCATTCTGAAGAAACAGGTATGTTATATCCTTTTGGGACCAGTGCCCTTGTGGACCAATTGCTCCATCATCATGTCATAGGACACCAGATGACTGCTAGTGTTGCTTTGTGTGCACCTGCAATTAATACAGCTTGCATGTCCTCATAGATCAACCTAATGAAATCACTGCTGTAACAAATACTGTTTATACAAAGAGGGCCTTCCCCCTGGCCTTGGGTGTATTAATAGCCTTAACTTAGTTACTGGTGAGGCTCCAGCTCTCAGCTGTTAGGTAAGAGCTATGTGTGTACCAGTTGTAAAATGACTTTGGGATAGACTGTGCTTAGAATGTGGGAAATAGCTGCCAACATCTCTGGCATAGACACTACCATGGGGAAAGAAAGATCCCAAAATATTTCACTCAGTTCTACAGATTTAGACACTTGAAAAAAGTCACATTCTTTGTATGAGGAATATTAAACCATTTCATTAGCTTAACCATTTTTTTTTTTCTGTGAAGCGAACACATCAGGCGGCTTTCTTATTGTTATACAGATACTTTGTTTCCCTGGAAAATATCAGGCAATAATTCAATTGGAGTGGCAGACACTTCATGATGGATGCACTTTGTTAAATCACTTTTAGTGATGAGATCTAGCATGACCAATAGAATTGTCTTTTTCTATTTAAGTATTAGTGCTTTTCCTGGACTCATTTGCCTGTTGTTGTCTGCCTTGCTCTGGGCACCTTATCTATTACCTGAGTGGTTTTATTCTTACGGTGATCCTTCAGGGTTTAGTTTCTCAGTTTACTTTTTATTGTATCCATTGCCCATTTCATGCTTTCCTGATCATTTAACTATTTTTTTATATGTGTTAGTTTGCTGAATGATCTTTCAGTATTTCTTCTTTAATATCAAATGCTAAGACATTGGGTTCCATTCACTAAGATGGAAAAAAAAGACAACAACAATAGATTTCAGGTTCATGAACTATATAACTACAAATATACTAATATTTACCTGCCTGGCAGTCTCTGTTGGGATTTTCCTGCTCCAGTTAGCTCCTTTCCCCTGGTGATCACTACAGCAGGAGCCTAATGAACTTTTAACAAGCAAAGGGTTACTATAAACAGACCAGAAATCATTATTTGAGAGACATAGGACAGGATCCACCCTTAATAATGACAGCGGAATTCGGCTGTCAGACTGGCAATGTGCATGCCAGATGTTCCGTTATGGATCTGTCCGACAAGTGTTGCTTCCCCTCCTCCCACCTAAACTTCATAAGGTGGGCGTGGGGCAGAGCTTTAAAATTTTAAATTCAGGGGGGGATTAAGGGCTTACACATGGATCAGTGATTGTACATACCACTGATACATACGTTTGACTTAAGGCTGTCTTATGGCACAAAAGAGTGGAGTTTACTCCTTTCTTCCATGCAGACTATCTGACCTCCGCGAGTGCAGATAAAGCATAGAGGTTAGGTACCTTTTCCTAGTCACCGTGGATGTCAAATGTATGGCAATGGCAGTTCTTGTAGTTAGAATGATATGGCCTTGCATAAGAGATCTATTATCACTTAGCCTACAGGGATCACCAGGGTCAGGAAAGTATTATTGTCTTTCTATTGTCTGTCTATGGCCAAGTATCCCATTTGTGGTTGTTGCAAAACCTGTATTGTATTGCATACTATTGCACTCACTGCTAAAATCCCATGCAAACAATGTGAGGTTCTGCTTCACTCAGAGCATCAAGTGCAGCAGAAGCGGATGTCTGGATCCAGTCCTATGTATAGAATCTTAAATTAAATTACATTGTGCAGTGGACTGTTTATGCCACCAGTCTAATCGTGTTGTGTTTATCAATACATAATGTAGCATTGTAAGTCCCACAAATGTGGGCTGTTTTAAAAGTAGAGACAGCCGAAAGGTCATTTTAGAATTTTATTTTGAATGGGTAAGTAAGCCAATCGGCATACTTACCCATTCCTTTTTAGAAGCCACCGCCCATTGCAACTGCTAGCACCCACTGCCCACCACAGACCCCACCAGAGAGGTGAGTAATCTCTCCAGGAACATTTAGGGATAGGCTCTGGGGAAGGGAGGGTTAGGGTAATGGAATGGGAAGGTTAAGGTCAGCCTGCAGGTAGGGGGCATTAGATTTAGGCTGCAGGGATAGGAAACTTAGGGTCAGGCTGTGGGGAGGGGAGATTTAGGATTAGGCTATGGGGAGGGGAGTTTTAGGATTAGTCTGTGGAGAAGGGTTAGGGTTAGTGTAATGGAAGGGGAGGGTTAGGGTCATGGAAGGAGGGTTAGGGTAAGGATTAGGGAAAGGTTTAGGGTTAAATTTATACTTACCATTTGGCACTCCTTCGGTGCTCTGGAGATCGATTGCTTTACCTCTTTGAGAGAACGGCCCTTTTGAAATAAGGCCGTTATCAATGAAGACCCATACCCATAATGAAGAGCCAGCTGGGGTGTGAGTCATTTAGGAATCTCTCAAATATAAAAAGGCAAAATCAACCAAAAATGTGAGAAGCTATTTCTACCTTCACTGAATTGCTTTAGTATTTAATTCATATCCCTGAGCCTGATCCTGAAATAGTAATGACACCCGACTTTCACAAGCTGCTTGCGGAAGTCAACTTATTTCTGGCAGTGTGCTTGCATGCACCAAATGATGCACTTCAGATCTTCTAGCGTATGGAACTAAATTCTATATGCTAGGAGATCAGTCTGACAGGGCATCACTCAATCCTCATGCCTATTCCCTGCAAGGGGGTTGGGTATAAAGCTGCAGATTATGGAGAATGGGCGGCGGTATGCACTTTCACACAGATCTATATTCAGGTGAACGCAGATATGTCCAGAGAACCTAGGTAGGGTAGGGTTCTGAAAACATAAGTGTCTAGAACAATGTACATGAGAGAGGAGTGACAGAGGAGTTCACTTCCCTCTCATTTGCAGACTTTTAGACCTCCCAAGGTTTGGGTCAGGTGTCCTGGCAGGAATAATACAACAATCGCTTTAAATTTCTAATTTATAATCTGTAGAGTTTCTGCATTAATAAAATTTAATAGCTATTTGTCTTGCCATTCCTCCAATATATTAACTAATATATTCATTTCATTTATCATGTCTTTACATAACCACAAGAAAATGTGAATATTAACCAAATTATAGTGTGATTATTATTGATGTAAAATGTTACGGATTATGGAAGAGAAGTTGCGTTGATCACTCAGGAAGAAAACATTATCTTTGTGCTGATGATAAAGTATTTCTACAGTCTGCTAGAAACTCTACTGTTTGCTCTGAAAATGACTGAAATTTACATAACTGCTAAGCATTGGTTGTGATTAGGCTGAAATATTCAATATCAGGATGCCATAATAGAGTCTAGCATTGCAGTGTATCCAGTAAAAATAAAAGAATCATTGCTTCTTTACCAAACATTTGCTCTTTACATTTTCGCAACATTTCGCAACAACCAATTATTTCAACTGTGTCATTTAAGGACAAGAGAGAAAATAAAGTTCATGTCAAAATAATACTAGGCAGAAACAGAGGGGATGCACTAGTATGAAGGGCCCACTTTAGATATTGATACAGCCGAAAGCTTAATTTTGACATTATCATTGTTTACTGCTTTTTTATAGTGAAAATTTACATTCAGGAATGGGTACTATGTTGAATGGTCTTATTTTTACAACATATCTCTTCTGGTTAGGGTTAAACCTCGGAGAGAGGAGTTAAGGTTAGGCTGCAGGACAATTAGGGTTAGGGCAGGGTTAAGGTTAGGCTGTGGGACTAGGGTGGTTAGGTTTACTGGAGGTTTAGGGTTAGGCTGTGGAACAATGATGATTAGGAGAAGGTTAGGCTGCTGGACAGTGATGCTTAGGGTTAGAGGATGGTTATGGTTAAGCTGCAGAGAGGGGATAGTTAGGTTGTGGGATGAAGATGGTTAGGGCATCAGTCGGCCCTTTGGAGTGGAAACTAAAGGACAAAAATAATTCCCTCTATTTGTGTTGTTTGTTTGTTTTTAAAGACATTTAGTAATATAGGATGGGCTTTTCATTGCTCATCATCTGTCTCAAGTTTCATTTTATTGGGTATGTTGAAGTCATCTATGCTCCAATATGAAATTCTGGTAAGGGTGGACTCTTCTGTTGCCATAAAAGAAAAGAAAGAGTTGCATAGAGCAGCGAAGGTTCCAGAAGGTAGAGCTCTGAATGGTAAGTCTAAATTTTACTCCAATCCTTTCCTTAATCTTTTCCCTAACCCTCCTATCCTTAAACCTAACTCTCCCCTTGCATAACCTTAACTCTTCTACGCAGCCTAACCCTAAGACTCCTCACCCTAGATCCTAACCCTACGACTCCCCTTCCTGCAGCCTAACCTTAAGACTCCCCTTTCGGTAGCCTAACCCTTAGCCTTCCCTCCCCATAGGCTGACCCTAACCCTACCCTTCTATTACCCTAACCATGACCCTCCCTTCCCTTTAACCCTAAAAGTCCCCAGAGAGTGGACTCTCTGTTGGCAACTTTCGATGTGAGGGGTCCAGCAGCTTGTGAAAAAAGAATGGGTAACTATGGTGATCACATACTTACCCATTCTAAGAAAAAATTCTAAAATGGCTGCCTTTTCAAAATAGACAGACGAAAATCAGTTTTTGGGCTGTCTCTATTTCTAAAAAGACAGCATTAGTGGCGTCGATATGCACCAGGCAGCAGGGTGTCACGTATGGGTGGATGTTCAACAATGGCCACCACTGACTGATGTACTGTCTTGGTCTTATATCTATGGGAGTTGATAACCTCCCACACACACACTAAATCTACCTCTGAAATAAAGCAACAGGCAAAGTCATGATGCATATGTCTAGGGCTAAATTTAGGTTTGTGTGGTTCATGAGTAACAAAATAGCACAAAAAGTGTTCAACTTTGTGTTAGTCATGTAACAGTAAGGAAATCTGGGTGGAAAATAGTAAATGTCTTTTGTGTTGTCATTACCTTAATTAATAACAAATGAAACAAAAAAATACATGCTAGACAAATTTATTAGATGTGTAATGATGGGGTATTGCTGAATTCTGAAATACCTCAACTATAAAGGAATAGATTGCAAGCTAATCTGCAGGCATTTGCATTCAAGACATTTTCCCTTTTAAGTACATCTGGCAAAGTAGCCAGAAATCTGCAGTTTTGCCAACCCTTGGCATGATACATATACTCCTTAATACACATACTGTATGCATATTAGAGAGACACAGCCAGTCTCTTCGATGCCACTTGGCACTCAGACAAGAGTGACAGGCTTAGCTTAGTTTATCGAATGAACTAGTGTATCTATTTTTGTGAGCCGTGTCATTGGTAGAAACATGCAGGTCCCTCTCCAATTATAGGGCAAGACCAGGAGGAGGGCAGAATAGGCTGTTTGGCTTGGTTTCTCCCTAGTTAATTGAAATTCTAGTCCATCTGATTCAGATAGGAAGTGATGCGAAGATGTTGGAAAAATCTGAGCTAAATTGATTTTTTTTTCCCTTTTCTGTGGCGTAGGAAGGACAAATGCTTATATAGTTATCTAGAGACAAGGATGTATAACATAAGAGCTTAGGTACATGTTCAGTTATTTATTATAAAGAATTTAAGCTCTGGAGTGACTGCTAAACACCCCATTAAGCATGTTTAAAATACATTATAACCAAGTTGCAGAAACCAGTTAATTGTGGCACAGATTAAAAGAATATATTTTGACAAAAGCAAGAAGCTACTTTTTTTCTCTGATCCATTTGTATTTAACATGCAGATGACACACACTAGCATCAACTATTTTAGTCTTCAACAATATGTTACAGGGAGGCAAAAATCCTCTGCAATTAAGGAATTAATGTCGTGATCATCAGGTCACATTCCCCCCTCGTTTCTGTGCACATTCGTGCTATTGATCGTAATGCATTGCTCCCCATCTAGGCTTAAGTTAAATGACAATTCTTCTGACAGAGGGACAAGAGCCATTTTCTGTCTTCAGGAGTCTGAAATGTTAAGGTTGCTCCAAGGTATCAGAAGTTTGTCCGTGCTTACGAGGGGAATGATTAGTATTACGATACACTCATCTGTTGCTTGGGATCCAATTGTTTAACAGTTCAAAGTGTTGGAAGAAACTTGTTTAATCTTATTTAAAGATTAAAATACTTTTATTCAGATGGAGTAGAAGTGGTTAGATAGCACTAATGATCTAATGCAATATTGTTATTGCATATCATGGGAACAGGATCCTCCCTGGACATCCAAAAAGTATGTTGTATTTTGCCTGAAAATATTCCGTAATATATGGCCTGGATTCAGAGTTTTAGCGGATACGCAAGGCGGATCCACTAAAATGTACTATTCAGAGGTGCTTTTTAGAAAAGATGAAAAGATGTTGAATAAATAGAAAAAAGCAGTCGTAGCCTTAATTGCTCCAACCGCAGGGCTTCCCTTTTTTTTTTTAAACTTAGTTTAAAAATTAACCCCTTCCCCCGCCACCCCCTCTGCCGCAACCTAGTAATATAAATAATTCCGGCCCAACAGGGCATGCTGTTGTGTGTAGAACTGAAAGCACCAGCATGCCCTTGAATGCCAGGGCATGCTGGCGGTTAAAGAACCACAAGCGCCAGCATTCCCTGCTATCCAGGGCCCGCTGCGCCATAAACATGCCCCATCATCAAATAAAATAAATACTGTGCCCTCATAATAAATTCCAAAACAATTATCACATGTGCCCGAAAAAATATTAATAAAAGAAATATGCCCAATATCCATGTCCCCATAATATAAAAATAAAAAAATCATTATAGTGGCGATATAAAAAATATCACAAAAATTGCCCAAAACATAAAATAAATAAAAACATACTTACCTGCCCTGATGGGGGTCCAGTCCAAGCTTTTAATCCGTGGGGTGTCTCTGGCAAAAAATAAACCCTATTGCAATGACGCGAACTATGTCCTGCCCGCAGGACATCCCAGCGTTCATGACAGTTGTACTGTCATTGGGATATACTTATACCCTCTGCCAGCGTGGAAATTCACGATTTACATCATGATATTTCCAACGCTGGCAAAGGGTATAAGGAAGAGGGTATTGGCACGTTGACACACTGGACTAGTAAGTGGTATAGAAAAGGAGTTTTTATTTTTTATAAGTAACTGCAGAGGATGATTAATTTAAGTATATAAATTACCATCAAGGAGGACTTACTCTTATTACATATTTTTTCTTTTTCTTATCACATTATTTTTCTTTTGTATCTTTGCCTTTTGAAAAATTGCTTAATTCACAAAAAATACACAAAAAACACCCATTGATGTACATGTACACATTTTTAGATTGTTCCATTGTTCAAATGGTATTTAAATGCAGACCGTATGTGGCCCCCCTCCAAAAAAAAGTGAATTTAAAAAACTGTCATGCCTTCAACTTCTAAATTGCAATGTAATAGCACCAGATGTTATG
Source organism: Limnodynastes dumerilii (assembly GCA_011038615.1). Classification (NCBI taxonomy): domain Eukaryota; kingdom Metazoa; phylum Chordata; class Amphibia; order Anura; family Limnodynastidae; genus Limnodynastes; species Limnodynastes dumerilii. Next base: position 860,638 of record WWET01000090.1, on the reverse strand, counting down.
CTAGCGTACCTACAAACTCAGTTCCGTACGTTAGAAGTTCCGATGTAGGGGCCAGCCCTTCGTTTATGCATGCCATATCCATGCCATACAAGCGGGGACAGGCATGCAAATGAAGAGACGGGGTAAGGAACACCACTTACGCAGTTATCCACATCCAGACGGACGAAGATCCTTGTGTAGATGTTAAGGTAGGGTTCTGGACACGTAAGTGCACTCACCTCTTTCATGCGCAATTTCAGACCCTCACACGTACGAAATGCGTTTGGGACTCTGGATCTGGTCCTAGTCCTTTGTTATGTTCCTAAATCTACATCAGACTCCAATGCCTTTGTTTGCTATTTATTAATGTTGCGTATTGGAAATCGCACCCCACATAGTAGTGTTTAAATTTGTGAGTCTCTGAAAATGTTGCTAGAGTTGGCAGTATGCAATTCATTATTGAGTTCCTTGCTACTTCAAAATGAAACATTTTTGTTGTAAACCACAGATGCATAATAGTTTTATATTTATTTGCCTAATTGTCCCCCATGTCATAAAATTGTACATTACAAGCTACTCCAGTTGTAATTCTATAAAATCTGTCTTTTATGATTTCATTGTCTCTTCTTTGAGAGAGACTGTATAAATTAATGTTTTTATATATTCTTTATATCTGTGTGGCTTCTGCTGTAATAAAAGCTCTATCGTATGAAGAATAATTATCTTTATTCATGCAAATGGTGGTAGTTACACTACTAATAAACTCTACTTATTTCAGATTATGGACCAGAATGCACTTGACCTTCCCCTTCCCCACTGGAGTTATCAAGGTCCTTGTTTTACTTCACTTTTGGTCATGTTTCTCTTCATTTTAGGCTAAATAAAATTATACAAGAGACAAGAGAGAATGAAAGAGAGAGAGAGGGGAAAAGATAACATATATTGCCCTATTTTTTACTATTAGTCAATCAACGTTTGATTTATACTGCGACTGTCTGGCAAGACGCTCATGGCGCATAACAAAATATAAAACAGTGTAATATATAACATGATGAAAGACACAAGAGCAACATAGTTACAATAAAACACGCCCTGGAATTCAGACACATAACTCAGAGTGTTAGCAACAGCATATTAATTAAAAACAATCAAAATCCCTCCTAACAGGAAAAGGCTTTAATGCTCACCAAAATGACCTGACAAGATTCACTGCCAGCTCAGCATCAGAATATGGGATATATTTGGGGAACTGTAGAAGCAATTGCATGTGGCAGAAGCTCATCAGTTCCATGGATACAGAGTCATAAATACTATGCTTTTCTTTATCTCTATCACATGAATGCTACTTTGCAACGGCAGTAATTTCATTGGATTACAATCAATACTATTTACCTATTTAATCATTTTAGATCAGTATGCAACAACATGACATTTGTCAGATTCAAAATTAGATTAAGAATACATAGTAGCACCCCAGACTACATACTGGATTGGGTCCCCTTACCACATATGCTTAATAGAAGGGCAAACAAAAAGCTAGGAATAAAGCTGACCATACACTAGACGATTATCGGCCCAATCTCCCAATTATTGGGTGATCGGACAAATAATCGCTCTAGTGTATGATACAGATAAATTTTTGAAATTGCGATTATTTGATCTTTTAACATTTTTTATTTAAATCGGGAGAAAGCTCCCAATATTTTAAGGGAGCCAATCAACAAGCTGAATGGCTCCCTATTGTTCAGAGCTGCTGCTGCTTTATATCTATGTACAAAGCTGCTCTGGCAGCTTTGCAGATATACTTTACAGCTGTCAGAACAGCATAGAACATAAATATACAGCAGCGGCTAGGATTATCGGTCCCAGCAGAGGAAGTGTATGGTGCCGATAACAGGACATTTCCCTAGTGGGAAATCGTCCCGTTTATCGGCTCACCCCCTGCTGGGACCGATAATTGTCCTAGTGTATGACCAGCTTAAGAGTTTAGGGTAATCTTGGTCCTTCATTGTCAGCTGTACCCCAGACTTAAATTTAAACCAAGAAGAGTGGACTGCACCGGCAACAGAATAATAAAGATAAATACCAATACTATAATAATTAGCGTGCTAACATGAGGTCTCTGGAATAAATCACACAGAAAAAGGTGTCCAAACAGACACAAAAGCGAGACCACTTAGTTGCACTGCAAATTAACTCCTGTTTATCAAATACACATTACTACATAATGTTAGAAAATTTGAACATTTTTATTATCACACATAATAAAAAAAGGACAGAAACACCCTTAATAGCGAAAATATTAAGATGCATATACTCTCCATATATGTATAAACGACACGCGTTTCGCTTGCTTTGTCAGCTTTGTCACCCGTCCTAACGAAGCAAGCGAATTGCGCGTCGTTTATACATATATGTAGAGTATACACATCTTAATATTTTCGCTATTAAGGGTGTTTCTGTCCTTTTTTAATTATTATGTGTGATAAAAATTTTCTAATTTTCTAACATTATGTAGTTACATAATGGATAATGCTCAGACATGCCTTTTTGGGCCACAAGGTGGTCCACTATTGAAGCCTCAGGTCAGTTTAAGATCAAAACAGCAGCAGGGTAACCTATGCTATGTATAGGACACCTCAAATGTTTGCAGCATCATACTTAAATGATTAAAAAAGGGTCTATATATCTATATAACTATAGCTATAAAACTTAAAATAAATTGTGCAATTCTACAGCAAATACAGATTGGCTGTTGTTATAATAATTAAGTAAAGAATGGCATGTGAGATTCCTTGTGTAGGGGTAAGAAAACTGAATATGGCAAGATAATACTGAGGTAGAGACTTACACTGCCATAAGTATCCCATGCAGATCACTCTTAAGCCCAGTACCTACTGTAAAATTAACATGTGCCTCCCTCCGCCCACATTAGGAAGTTTAGGCATGCAGAGGGATTAGGCCTCCCTGTCGGACAGATCTCCAGGTGTACGCATATCTGGCATGCACATTGCCAGAAAATCAGCTCACTCTCTTTCACAATTTCCATGCTCTTTATACAATGGTATTGATCCTTTACGACTGTACAAATGATTATATAATTATCAAATGCTTTTGCTTGGTTTACAAATAGTTGAACCAGTTTGTCAATGTTTAAACCATCTCTGATGGGCGTGGTTTGTCGAATGGCCCTTTTATGACAGGGTTGGTTTCAATAACAATTTTATAACGAGGGACCCAAAGCGAGTTTCTCTTCCCTACTAGGAACAAGTTTCTGAAAATCCCCAGCACGAATCCCCAGCGGCAACTGGTTAGTATTTTTCCAACCCTTATCCTAATCTTCGCCCTGCAGGCTGACCCTAACCCTCCCTCTTCTATTACCTTACCCCTAGCTCTCATTTACCTGCAGCCTAACCCTAAGTCTCCTCTTCTAAGCTGTATCTTCTCTCCACAGCCTAACTCTAAATCTTCCCTTCTATGCTGTATCTCCTCCCTGCTGCCTAACCCAAAGTCTGCCCTCCTATGCTGTATCCCCTCCCCATAGCCTCAAGACTCTTCTTCTCCGATCCATCCCCTCCCCATAGCCTAACCCTAAGACTCTCCTTCTAAGCTCTATCCCCTCCCCGCAGTCCATTAATCTGTCAGGTCTTGCATCGGTTACCATTGGGTGCTGTGACAGGTGTTTCAGCGGGTCCAGATGTTGGAAAGGTAATGAATGGGCAAGTTCTCGAAAAATATATTTCAAAAACTTAGCCATTCATTATAAAAATTTTCTAAATAGTGAAATTTTCAAAATAGAAACATAACAAATAGCTGTTGGCAGAAAATGTCATTTTAGAAACAGCAAACATAACCAATCTCTGATGTATTTAAATATTAATTGATGTATTTAAATTGCACTTTTAAATAAGTTTAATTAAAATATGTTTTGATTAGTCAAATATAGTATTTTATAATTTGTTAAAACAATGTGACCAATAAACTGCAAGCTACACTAAGTATGCAGTGTAAACATCAAAACTGAATTTCTTGTCTTCATGGTCATGAAGCTAGTAAAATTTGCTAATGATTTAATGTCCCTAGATTTCAATTTCCTAAGTAATAATTGTTTTGTAAAAACCTGTAAAACTCTATTGTGTATGTTTTATTTTTTTTTGTTTAGCTAGACATGCATTAACCCACTAGCAACTCCCCAACTTTATCACATTGCCCAAAATCATCTCCTGCTTAGTTCTCATCAGTATCCGCGAGTGAGCAAAAGTTAGAGAAGAAACTAGTTATAACTTTTCTACTAATTAGGATCAGTTATGCCTTCATATATTAATGAAAATAGAGAAGTCTCTAACAATGCCTTAAGGATTGAAAAATAATGATGATAATGCTCTTCTGTGATACTTTAAATACAGCATAGCAGAAGAACAATTGGACAGTGAATCCACAGCAAGGGTTTCTGTGCACTAATCTGTACACATCTAAAAATATCACAATGACCTCTAATACACTATTGTAACTGCAACACAAAAGTAAAAAAAAAAAAAACATGATGTCCCTATTGCATAATGTCTTGATGAGAGTTCGTCTGTTTCAATTTAGTATCTTTGTAGTTCAAGAAATCACCACTGTTCTTAAATGTTTTGATGAGATGGGAGCGCAGTAGAAATGTTTTTATTTGTGCATATAATTCATGTGCATTCCCATCAACAATTCTCATATATTCAGTTATGAATAGGAAAACATTGCAGGTTTTCATGCATACATAATAATCACAGTGGCTCTTAAGAATTCTGCACATGTAGAAGAAGGGGGTTGGCACTCTCAAAATGTTCAGGGACAAATAACTTAAGAGGGAGAAAAATGCTGCAAAATGAAACTATTAGTAACTATGCCAGTTCCCCAAACTTATTTCAATTATCAAATAATATCAATTTTAAAGTTTTCAACACAGGCTACCAATATAATTCATATGATCTATTCCAGCTTACATCCCAGGGATCATTGATTACTGCACTTTCTTAGATGTGTAGCTATTATTATTACTAAGTCTTATGATTAGGTCCTGTGAGGCCAATTATCAAGAATAGAACACAACATTTCTCGAAAGATCTCAACACATGAATGGTCTGCAAAGCTTCTTTGAAGGGAAACATCTCAGCTATAACAATGAACTGCCATCTAGCACACACCCTCCAGGCAATGCTAACAAGCGTGCTTCAAAAACATAACTAAACGATTCTACAAAAAAATGTCCTGGAGTAGGTAGACTCAAACATATTAGATGTGGAAGTCATTTAGATATGAAAGGCCGTTTTGAATGAGTTGAGTATTTTTTTTCACCATACTTTTATCAACTTAGCAGGAAAAAAATATACTATAAAATAATAACTATGCTGATATGATGCATAATGAAATGAGTAAAATGAAATAGTAAAAAGAAAAAATTTTTTTAAAAACTGAATATTCCAGCATCTTTGTATTTTATCCACCACTGTATTTAGAACACTAGAAATATATGATGAAGTTGAAACAGATTAAAAGGGTGTACATCTTTGGCAATTATTTAGAATAAATGCAACCCAGGAGTAACGCAGCAAATATGTAGGTGTATGATATTATCTGTTGTTGAGGATAGTTAGACTGGTAGCTTGGGGTGAAACTAATTCAGCATTAAGTAATTTATTTTCCATAACTAGTTACCCAAGTTATATTATACTAAACATATAATATTCAATACAAAGTTTAACACTTGATCCCCATTGAGCCCTATAATTAAATTTAGGTGGCTGATAGCTGCCCATGCACTCCAAAGTCTTCTTTGTTGTATGCATGCTTGGAAAATATCACTATTATGGAACTCAAAAGCCTGAATAGTTCTCCAGTATACATAGTGTGCAGAGCTGAATAAGCGCCTCATAACGAGATTCATATTGGCCGGTCCATCTCAGTTTCTCTAGTGGTGGTTACACCACAGGTTAAGCCAGTGCCACAAAAGACCAAACATGTCCAGTCACAGACTATAAGCAGTTGCGTCCAACAACTGGTCTAGCCATGCTCCCACAGCTATGACAATTATCTTGCTTGACATGAATATTGTGACATTCACGATTTCGTGCCACTGAGTTAGTTAAAGTAATTCTATAAGTTACCTCTTTATGGTAATAGAGATAGATGCTCCAGGATATGGATCAGAGAATGTTCTGCTCAACGCACTGTTGAGTCTCTTTCCTGCTACTAGCGTCCACTTTGCTCTTGCATTAAATGCATATACAGTAAAGGCCCCTGCTATACTCAGAGCAGAGTAGAAACCAGCATGAGTGAAGGAGCATGGTGGTATTGCTGGGCCTCCTAAATATTGACTATGGGTTTGCCTATTGACTATAGGTTTGCCCCTGGCCCCAGTCTTAGTATGTAAGGAAGACTCAAGCTGACCCAACTGCAGACATTATGATCTGATTGCTGGGGGATATCGTATAAGGGCAATACATTGTCTGGTACCTGGAGTAATCTCATCACCAGCCTGGCCTGATTAGCCTGATCAGTATTATAAGATAGTATGGACCTTGGTTTTAAAATCAACAGGCTCTTAGCCAATATTGCTGTTGCGCCAAAAATACCTTGACCAGCTGAGTTCATTTACAGCTTCTTTGCTTGTATTTGCATATATATATATATAT
>WWET01000090.1:818022-832714 GCA_011038615.1 Limnodynastes dumerilii | reverse complement strand
AACGTTTCTTAGTTGTATATATTTTCAGAATCACTGCTGATCATTTAATATGTGTGTGGGAGATTTAGGTAGCCAGATCAGAAGCATTACTGCCCTCTATTGGGTGAATAGTAAATAACAGGCTGAAAATGCAGTCTCCTGCTTGACTTTAGTATGCAAAACAGTCATAATATGACAAAATATTATGCGTATGTTGTGATTAAATAGATTAGGAAAACATCATGCTCTACATCTGTGTTTGCTATGTCTAGATTTATATGCTATATAAAAAAAAATTCTATGCAAAGACAAATACTTTTATAGTACATTTTTTTTTAACCCAGTATGCATACTATAGTGGATACTTTAAATGTCACTGACAGACCATAGTATAAATGCTTATTTCCTGTGATAAGCCCAAAGATACTGTATAATGAAGAGACTGTAAAATTAAACAGTGTTTTTAGATTTTATTTTGAGCAATAAAATTATTATTATTATTATTATTATTATTATTAATAATAATAATAAGAAGAAGAAGACCAAAATTCTAATAAATATAAAGATATTATAAAATGTATTCAGATAATACACTAAGGTCTCTTTATACTGAAAGTGAAATCAGGCTTATCAGTATATTCCTTTGTTTTCTTATGAAGAGGCAATTATTGTATCTTTACATATAAGAATGTAGACGTTTCACTTAAAAAACACAAGAAATCCATTCGACAGGCTTTCTAACATTAAAGCAAGTGGCAAGAATGACAACCTTATTCAAGCATATCATCTGGTATTACATTAAACAGCTGCTATTAAACAGCTGACAACAAAGTAGACTGTTTTCATGAGTACGGCATAGAGATTTAACCAGTGTTCTCCCTTAGTAGTGTTATGAAGAACACATTGTATACCCATACACACTGTAATCCCCGCTGTGCTTGTTGCCAAACACTGTTTTTTTTTTTCCTTCCTCCTTATTCTTTCTCTTCTAATCACTTTGTATTCAGCCAAGCCTCTGGGATGCCCACAATTCATCCAGACAAATGCAGAACAGTTTTCGTTGAACTGGTTTTAACAGGTGCCTGTGGTAAGCACCAGATGGACCTAAGACTTATGACTGGCCAACATTGCAGCAATGGTCATAGGTTATGACATGTGATGTTGCACCTGACACTAGAAATTTCTCAGTGCTAAACTGGAACTAAGAACAATGCCATTTTTATGACCTAAACTGGAATTTGTGTGTCTGAATCAGATATCTAACAAGCATAAATAACATAGGCTAAATAAAATGCAATTTCACACAACCAAACAGCTTGTGGAATTCTGTATACTGTGTGGTCTGAGTATATAGGACGTAGATTCATCTTTCTGTGTTTCTTATATTTGAAAGTAAATCTACCATATTGTTATTTAGGTGTCATAATTCACACTACTAAGATACTACAGGGTTTTACATATAGTTTTATATATATATATATATATATATATATATATATATATATATATAGTACATGTAGGACCTGATGCAGAGTTTTATGCAATTTTAATGTGCAAGTGTTCTATGTTAGATCCAGGACATAGGGAGAAAAGGCAAACATGTGATCCATGCAGATCGAGCCCTATTCGTAGAGGCTGCAGGTAGTACTGCTGCAGCCTCTGCCAGTTTCCTATGTTTTTACTAGTTTTGTTATTTTAAATTTAACAATATGAAAACACCCCTTAAAATTATATGTACATTAATTACAGCAATGCCTGAGCATAGTTGCGGTAACCCGTTGCTATTGGAGCATAAAAAAACATTTAAAAAAAAGAATCAGCTTAAATGTATTTTTTACACATGTGCACTTACACATATGGCCATTTCCCCACCGCAAATGACCTGAGTCTATAACTTACACCACCTGACATGGTGTAAGATTTTTACGGAAGAGCAGGCAGCTTACACAGCTACTGCACCAATTTAAAGGGCCGAAACACCCCTTTTCTCAATTTAATATCATGGAACTTCCCGTTCCACTAATGCATAGCACACAATGTGGACACAGGCAGATGGGCAGCAGTGGGCCTATCTTTCTGTGTTCGCTCCCCTTCTGGGCATGCACAGTGCGAATTCCCACTACACTTCCGCATGAAAAACAGACATAAGCACAGCTCTGGATCAGTTCCGTATTGTTAAAATACAGGACCACAAAGAATTTGTGGGTGAACTTTGGTAAATAATTAACAGTACGCTGCCATAAGCCTGCCTTAAATGTAGTGTGCGGATCAGAGGTCCGTACGACCGCTGATCCGCTGCAGTGTGGGAGCCCTCTCACACACTGTACACTTAGCATGTTTCCGCCTGCCCGCTTTAGCGGGCGGAAGGGAAGCACAGCCCATTTCCTCAGAAGAACAAAGACCAAAGTTCTGTCCAATTGTTTATATGCTAGGGTTACTATAGTAACCCTAGCGTAACATCTGGAGGGCGCATGCACCCTCCAGTGAAGTTAGGTCACTTACGCACCTTACGTTACTAATTGTGAATCCGGTCCTTAGTTATCATTAGAGTCATAAGGCCTGATTTGAAGCAGATGTAAACCTTATCAAAATCAAGGAGAGATACATTAAAAATGCACAAACTAAATGAGGTGAGAGGTGATGTTTTGTAGCTCAACTCTAAATCATACTTTAAAAATAAAGCTGTTCAATTTTTGTTTGCAATAAGTCGAATGCATGCAAAAAAAACCACATAATTTATTTACACCTTTCATGTTGCAATATAATTTGTCCTTGTGCAGATTTGCACTTTTTTTTTTATTATTTTACATGCAGGGAAATATTTTGCTTTTGGACATACCACTCATATTCTGTAAAGCTTTTTGAGTAATCTGTAAATTAGAGTTGAGCTAGGAAACTTCACCTCTAAACTCTAATTCTAATTCTGTTTTCACTGTTTTAATTTGCCTTTTCTCACAGTTCAGCATGGCCCAGGTCTACACTTGCACCTTTATTACCCCTTACTCTCAAATTCTGGAGCAGCTCCCTATCCAGAGCATAATACATGTTACAAATAGAGATCGCATGAATTTACTTTTGTTTGCATGCGGTGAAAATACTTTGCTTTTGCACATAGAATGTAAATACTGCAGCGCTCTTTAACTTGTGTCATTTTTATAGAATTGTTGGTAAAACTATATCAGAAAATAACACAAATCAAAATTGCATCTCTTTTTTATATTTGAAATGGGGAATCATCTTTTTAAAGGAAAGTAGCCTTAAATGTCCTGAGTGCTTGCAAATCCTTCAGCAACATAGCATCACCTTAATAGTTAACGTAATCGAAAAGCAAAAGTGAAAGTAACATTACATGAAAATAGAGTAGCATAAGTCTTTTCCCATTTTTCTAGTTGTGTTTAATCCTTAATAGAATGCTGGAAAGATGACACAATGGCATAAAGCTATTTGCATCCAAATGCAGCCCTGTATAAAATGTGATGCAACACGACTCCCACGATGCACTTGTGCTAATTGATGATGACATAGCCTACCCCAGGCTCCATTGAAAAATCAGATTGTCATGTGTCTGAGAGAGATGCCAGAAGGCAGAGCTCAGAAAATGAGAACAACATCCAGACTGTGATATGAATATATCCCCTTATGAAAAGCAAATGCAGTTTGTTTATAGAGCTTCTTTATTTGTTGTGAATGACTGTCGGGGAACAGATTCTTATCAGCAATTCTTGGCTTGCCAGCTAATTTGAAACATGCATTTCAAGTGGGTGTGCTTTTTCCGTATTTAACTTTATGTTTGTACTAAAAACACACTTTCGTTCTTGCTGTGCCCATAGTGTTTATTTTCGTTTTCACACAAAATATTTCTTGCTTTTAAATTCCACTTTATTGCTTTGTCTTGTAATGAAGTAGCAGGAGGATTTTTTTTTAAGTAGGTAACATTAGTTTAATTCACTCAAGGGACAAAATCTGTTATTCAATTGAACCAGTCTTTTTTTTTTCCATATCATCTATATTATATGTATGTATTTGTTTCAACACATATCTGTCTCTTCCTTCAATCACATAATGAATAATTAATTTGAGCAATAAATATATATTGCTTAAAATAATTTTTTATAGTCATCCATAGATTTGTATCTTTTATTTCATTAGTATCATAATAAAAACATTATTATCTCGAAACTTTTGGTTTATGCATAATTGTTAGAAAAACAGTTTTTTCCCCTTTACACCATTATGGATCGGATCAAGAATTACAAGAATTGGTATTTTTCTCTACGGCTGTATCTGAAATTGACCGACTTGGGGCTTGATTCAGAGATCCATTTTTATGTCGAGATACATGCGTATTTTTGCGGACAAACTGCGCATGCATAGTAAATACACAATCTATGTTGACTATACGCTCGTAAGTCCAGTAAGCACGTACCTTTGAATCACACGTTAGTACATACGCACAGATCTCCCTACGCAAAAATACGCACGTGAGAATTTAAATAAAAATGGGCGGAGGAGGCATTTTAATGAAGGAATGTGGGCGCGACTATCATGATCCGCACGCACGGAGGACACATACGGCCACAACTGCACATGGAAAGATGCAAGTGGTCTATGGAGGTGTAAGTCTACGAGAGCATGGATTTGCGAGGGGAGTGTCAGGTGTTTTGGTGGGTGTTCCTAGCTACTTGTGTGCATTTATTTGCAATTGTGTTTTGCAAATGCATCTCTGAATCATGCCCTTGGATCTCGAAGTTAGATGATCTGATATGAACACAATGCAGCTGATCCTCTATATCGCCGTATTGTGGGAGGGGTGAAGTATTAAGATTTACAGTATAGGTGAAGATTCAAGCTGCTGAGTGATCGTTCCTTTCACTCCATCACCATTTTAAATGCAGGTAGATCAGAAATGTTAAAGTAGGGTATATTCAAAAAGTTTCAGAAAGTGATAAGAGTGGTTTACACTGTGTTTTCATAAATACATCAATTCTGCAGGATCTGGACTTATGTCCCTTAGTATTTACAGATTTTTTTTTTGTTATTGTTATTTGTTATTTTCGGAGAAGGGAGGTACCAGTGAAGTATTATTATTATTATTATTATTATTATTATTGTTTATTTATAAGTTGCCACAAAGTGTCCGCAGCGCCATACAAAATACAACAAAATACAGTACAAACATACAGGGTAGGTGCAATAGTCACCACTGTTACCAGCACTAACACAGAAAAAAGAAAAACTTGATGTTACACTAATGAAGGCTACTGCTGGATGTTATGTGTATTGAATAGACTGATATTGATCTGTCCTTAATGTGTCACATATTTCCATATGGTTTTTGATTTGCCCATGGAAAACATTTTCATTTACTATATAACCCAATTGCATTGTATATTTAGTGACTGATTCAGAACTAAGAGTAATTTAGTTTTTTTTATCTTTAATTGAGAGATAGTTATCCTCTGTATACAATACATTATAAGAACTCAGCTCAGAAAACTTGTAGGAAGAGTGGTTTGTAATATCCTTATCGGCAGTACTATTTGTAACAGTCATAGTAACCTGTTTGCCTGCAAAATCTTTATGGAAGTAATATTCAAATTTGTGGTGTGTAAACATAATCAAAGTACTAACGAGTTATTGAGTTATTGCATTGTAAATACCAAAATTCACCCTCTAGAGCTTTGATGATACCTGGTAACCTGCAGGCCAGATACATTTGTATAATGTGTTATATATTGTATGATAATATATTTATTTATAATATAAATAGCATTAGTAGGTATTGAAAGGAAAAAGAGGGCACCAGCGCTGACTGAACAAACCGGGGAATGATCCCTAGTATGAACAATATGCACACTTATACAGTGAATAACAATAATACCAACAATAATTAAAATAATGCCAACATTCCAGTGGTTAAAGCTTAAAAAACAATTTATTTAACAATTTCTAGTACCAGATAAAAAAGGAAATAAATAAATATAACAATCAACAATGATACACAGTAATCACTGCCACTAATATAAAAATATACGATGAAGCATAGGGACCTTGGAGTTAAAAGGGCCTGATCCAGAGCTACGGCCGCTGTCGCTAGTACGGCGGCCGTAAGCGTAATGCGCATGCGTCGGGCAGATGTTGCCCGGCGTAACTATGGAAACGTCCCCAGCGTCCCTACGCTGAAGTTAGTGTAGGGGGGCGGGGGAAGGGAGGGTAATGAGGCTGGCAGGGCGGCGTTAATGAGGCTGGGAGGGCGGCGTTAACGTACTAACGCCGCCGTCCCAGCGTATCAACTCTCCCTTACGCCGGCTGAAGTTAGGGTAGCCTTCAGCCGGCATAAGGGAGAGTTAATACGCTCCTACAAAGGGGAGTGTCGGGCCAGAGCAGCGATGTTACGCTGAGTGCTACAGCGCTCAGTGTAACATCGTAGCTCTGGATCAGGCCCAAAGATCCTAACAATATCTATAGATGATTAAAGACAATTGAGAGTCCTGCACAATTGTATTTCAATAGCGATGCTATAAATGATTGTGATAGCAAGTATAGATATAGATGATAGTAGTGCTTAGGTGTACTTCTCTAAACAGAATATACCAAGGTAGTTCAATATTGCTCAGATGAGTGAAAGCAGTACTTAGCTTGCTCTTGTGATAACGAGGATCCCAGAAGTGTCAGTACCATCTAGCGGAGGTGGCGGGCGTCCCCGTGTCCTACCGCACAGGTACAATACTGGCGATCACTGCGTCCAAGCAATTCCAATGCAAATACAGTGTGATCCCTCCTGGACCTGTATACTGAGGAGAGTATCCAATGTTCACTGCACCACGTGTGAGGAATGTCTGTGAGAGCTGGTATGCGGGATGGCTCTGATTATCTCTGATAACAGAGTTTCACCGATGGAAGGGATGATTGGAGTTAAAGGCTGGCACAATTGCCGGCTCTCACCGTGGATCCCCTTTATCCTCAAACTCCCATCATGGTGATACATGGTAGGCGCTTATGTCCAGTGATCCTGGAGGAGGCAAAAGAGTATATGCTGTCACAGATAAGGTAATTTAAGTATTAGCGGCAATAGGTAATAGTTAAAAGGTCCACAAAGATTAGAGTTAGGACTGTTCAGCAGAGAAGCCTTGTAAGTGGTGAACAGCTTATCACGTATCTACAGATATTTGTAACTAATTCTCTGATTTTTATTTTAAAGATAGAAGTTCATGATGCTGTGTTTGAATTATGGAATTGTGAATGATGTTTCTTTTTAGAAATTACCAACCAATTAGTGCAATAGATAAAATGTGAAGTAAAATATTAAGTAGAAAGACAAATAAGAACATGGAATGTTATATTAAGTTGGTCAAAGGACAGCAATATAAAAAAATAGTTTGAGTTAAAACAAAGCCAAACTATCGTCAAACACTATCGTCAAACACTGTTCTACAAAAAAAAGAATCACAATCTGCAAAAGGATTAGAAACCCTACACTTTTATAACACCAATACCCATTCCTTTGGTTTCGGAGAGACAACTGAAATAACTGAGAAACAACAATACTTTATAAGTCCAAAGCACAAGCCACATAGTAGGAACCATAACTATAGTAAAATGAAACCATAAAACTATAAATATGTTTCAATGATTCCATAACTGTCCAGTCTGTAAAAGACAAAGTAAATAAAATGAATGGTAATGTCAACAAATATGATTGATTCTCGCAAAGGAGTCAAAGCTATGTTGAATGGGGGTTTTGTCTTAGATTTGTAAATATATAATATAATATTGGATTTATTGGTTCTGGATCATCAGATGTATAAATAAAACTATTTAGGCTTCACGATCAGATATATTTAAACACTATAGTATAACATATTTTTGCAAAGTACATGTCCACTAAACATCTGTACAGCTAGAATAATGTAAAAATAACTTTAAATTAGTGTAAATGCAATATTATCCCAACCTCTCATTAACACCAAAGATGACTTAGTGTCAGATATAGAAAGTACATTAAATATACGTCATTACATCTATTCCATTTCGACAAGCTTTTGTTAAGCTTTTGAATGTTTACTAACCTTGGCCAACTTTTAATATTAGAATAGTTGAAACTCCCCCTGCCTCTCTCTTCTCTTCTCTCCCTCTCTCTTTCTCTCACTCTCTCTCTCTTTCTTTCTCTCACATGCACATACACACTTGACTAACTTGTCTATGTACTTTGAGTAGGATCTATTTTTAATATTACTCCAACTATAAAAGGGATAGTAAAATGGTAACTAAATTGGTTTCTCTTTAACTTGAGGATTGTATACCATACAATCAATTGTGCTAATTTAATTGCAGTTAGTCAGACAGTAGGGCACTTCTTTTAAGCTCCTACATACTTCAAAAGCACAGTGATAAACATTTATGATACAAGTGTTATAAATACTTATAAAAAAGATTGAACTATAGTAATTGCCTGGTCTTTAATGGCAACCATTGCATTAAAGTATTTGCAAAAGTTTTCCAGTATAAGAACACGGTGTTAGATAGCTGAATGCTTTGACACTGCTTTGACACTAGTATATATGGCTTAAACTATAAAGAGCACATTTGTGCTTAGTTATGTCAAGCTTGATGTGGCTGTCTTCACCAGCAGTGCAGTTCAGAGCACAGCAAGGGGCAATGCATACTCACACACAGTTCATTATAGGCTCAAGTGGCAGTTCAAAGCTAGGCCCAGTAGTTCCAGGAGTTGTGACCTGTCAGCACCAACACTAAAATGTTTTTTAAGACACTGCTTCACTTTGTGACATTTAACTACTTATTGGAATGAACTTTTTTTTTTTTTTATAGGTTTTTGTGTACGTTAATTTGAGATTTCTTTTTGGCTTTCAAGAAATCCAATTCACTTGTAAAAGTGTTCAAGAATCCAACATTGGTTTGCATGCTGGGATCTCATAAGAATTGTGACACACTTTAGCAAATTCAAGTAAGAATTAACAATTTTATGAGTAGTTTTAAGAGAAATATGGGACAGACAGGCTCAAAATGTCCTTTTTGACTATACAAAAAGTCTGAGAAACCTTTGGAAAATTCCCAGAATAACACATATAGGACCTTATTCACTCTTAAGAAGATTGGCTTCTTAAGTGCAGGGCATTAAGAAATGATCTATTACACATGCGTAACAGCTCATTTATGCAATCAACAATATAGATTGAGCACGTACTTTAGGAAGAGGAAAGAGATGTACCATGGTAGGCCCAGGGAAGATTTAAGAAGAGTGGGAGGGGAAGTGTTTAAGGAGCCGAGGGAGGGTGGTGTAGGGGAAAGAACATTTGTATTCTCCTTCTTTAGAAGGAGAATATGAATGGGAAGTTAGGTAAGTGCCCTAGGTTCTTAAAAAAAGGCGCAATGGCGGGGGAGAAAGCTTAAAGATAGGTGCGGATTCATGCTTATCTGCACTTTCTTAAAGCTTTCTTAAGTGTGATACATACAGAGGTGTTTCATCTCATCTGTACAAGGTGTGGGACCCAAGCGGATCTTAATTTTTGTATCAGTGCAAAGAGTAACAGAACTGCAGTTTAGTTTAACATTGGTGTGGGCTCCTTGCGTAAGACTTAAGACTTAAAGAAAGAACTTAAGAAAAAAACTTTATGACATAACATGACAAACAGATCTAGTTAGAGCATATGAACTAATATCAATGATCATAAGTTTATAGGAACATTTAAAATGGATTTGAGTATGGCAAGACAAGTTAAGCTTAAAGATATTGGGCTGGATCCAGACCTTGTTAAGTGCATTAACTTAGTTACACCTGGGCTAAACCATGTTGAATTCAGGGGCAGTCAATGTAATTGTATTCTTTGCATGCAGGGATATATCTTTGAATTGCTTACTGCACACAGATACTGACCAGCTTTACTATCACACTGTTATTTAGACTTGGGATAGGAAACATCACCTCTCAACTCTAATACTGTTTGCAGCAGATAAAATATGACTCCCCTGCAATCAACATGGTTTAGCCCAGGTGTAACTAAGTTCATGCACTTAACAAGGTCTGGATCCAGCTCATTGTGTACTTGTTCTCCTGTAGTGTTCTGAGTTGCTCGGCCTCTGGGTGTCTCTAATAAGATAGAGAAGGAGATTCTTTCTCTGCTGTGGGGGTCCTGTATTTTTAAGACCCATCCCTGTGAAATTATAAAAATTGAAAAAGATTTTATAAAAATTGAATTTGATACAGAGATGCAATATTCCAAACATTGACACTTGGAAACACCTTTTTACAGAAGGGTGGGACTGCAAATGGGTGTGTCTTCGTACAATGCACAATTTAGACATGACCCTTCTCTGTGTAGTGAGGATGGCTTCCATATTTTTGTGATTTTTCCATGTGCTTGAGTGGGAAAACTAGAGGTAGGCCTTGACCTTGGAAGTCTGGTTAAGTTGCAAATGCACAGAGAGTTCAGAGTACAGTATGAACATACAGGGTAGGGATGGACAGCAAAGTACATAATAAAATACAATATAAATATAATAATATCACAAAAATACAATAAAGTGAAGCAAGCACAGAACACAAAGCAAAATGCAAGGTGTTAAGCTTTGCAGATCAGAAAGGAGGGGATAGATTGCATTGAGAGGTTGAGAGGGAGCCACCAGGTGGGGAGGGGGTAAAAGGGTAGGAGAGGGTAACAAGAGGGTACTAAGTGAGGGGAGAAGTGGTGAATGAGAGAACAACGCTAGAATGGAGGGCCCTGCTCACATGAGCTAACACACTAAGTGGGAGTAACTTACAGAAGACATAAGGAGGTGGAAGGAGAAGAGGGAAAAGGAAGGAGAAGAAGTAATAGATGTAAAATGCAATAAGGATGTTAAGTGGAGGAGTGGTAGGCTAGCCTGAACAGGTGTGTTTTGAGTTTGCGCTTGAAGACCTGAAATGTGGGGGAGGAACAGCACAGGAGAAGTCCTGGGTACGGACATCAGTCCTATTGTCTATTATTATTTATTGTTAATGTCACCTCCAAACACTGTTTTAAACATTTTGGTAGAAGTTGCCTGACATGTTTTGGAAGATAAGTTATACATTCTAACTTTTCATGTCCAGAATAAATCCCAATATAAGATTTACCCCCGAAAGTTCTTTGTGTGTTGTGCAGGATTAGTGTCACTTACAGTCCCCAGATTAATGCAACGTTCGCATCCTTTTTTTGAGAAGACGTCAAACGAAACTAGAGAGAACATGGACACAATCAGAGTTAATGAGAATGTTTGTATTCATCTGTGACGTTCCCACAACCGGGAAAGTATAGCATTTGTTGCCTTTGTCTTTCGCGTGACATTCAAAGAGGAAAAAGACGCAACTTCAATAATTAAACCCTTATCTGCTTCTCTCTTTGCAGGTTTGTTTTTCATAGGATTTGTTAGACGCCAGTGATATCAATTTTAATGAAGGAAACAATAGATGAAGTAGTAACAGCGATGGGCTGCTACAGAGAGTGAGGAGGATACGATTTGCACGTGTTCTGTGCTTTATTTTTTACCATTATTATGTTAAATATGTTTGTAATGCTGACACGACATAGCAACTGGGATCCCGTCAGCGTTTCAGTAGCAGAACGTTAACAGGCTTAATCTCCGTTTCACTGTAATTTACAGCTCAGGGCAATGAGCAACTCGTTTTGTTTTCTGACACTTCAGCTGTAACAATAGCAAACTGCCATTTAAATACTAGTTCCAATCGCTGTGTCTTGAACAGAAGACTTACAGAGACTTACTTTTTTAACAGTTGGGGCCATATTTACTAAGCTGCGAATTTGGAAAAGTGGTGATGTTGAACATAGCAACCAATCAGATTCTAGCTGACATTCTATAGTATGTAATAGGAAAGTGAGAGCTAGAATCTGATTGGTTGCTATAGGCAACATCTACACTTTTCCAAACCTGCAGCTTAGTAAATCTGGCCCTTGGAGTTGTGATAAGATATGCCCACTATTCTTTACAGTAGACAATTATTTATTTTGTATATTTTGTTCAGTGATAAACCTTACTGGACTAGGACTTTTCCCTTGTCTGGATGGGTTTCAACCGGGTGCTTTGGTTTCCTCCTACACTTTAAAAACATGCTGGTAGGTTGATTGGCTGCTGAATGAATCAACCTTAGTCTGTGTGTGTGTGTGTGTGTGTGTGTTAGGGAACTTAGAATGTAGCTCCAATGGGGCAGGGAGTGATGTAAATGTTAAATATTCCCTGTAAAGCGATTCGTAATCTGATAGTGCTATATAAAAACCTGCTAATAAATAAATAATAACTGTCCATGGACATGTGAGCATTTTCAGCACTCTGTGTGTGGAAATTATCTACATTTCAGTACAGTGAATGCACATGCTTCAGGTTTCCAGTACAGATCTGGATCTTCAGGATCCAGACTTTCATGCTGTAAGCCGATGGTGGGCCATGGTACAGAGTGTACGCATGGTGGAAGGGGGGCCATATCCAAATAATACAGTAACAGCTTGATTAAGCCTTTATGTATGGTTTGCAGTTACACACTGGCCCTATTTTCCATGGGAAAGGTAGGGTTCTGTACAAGTGCATGTGAGAAGAGGGGAGGGGTGTACTCTTGCACATATGGGACCAGATTCAGAATGAATAACGTTAGGTCACTTATGCACGCAAGGTGCATCCTCCAGATGTTATGCTAGGGTTACTATAGTAACCTTAGCGTATAAACAATTGGACGGTACTTTGTTCCGCTAAAGTGGGCGGGGGAAGAATGCTAAGTGTACAGTGTGGGATGGGGCTCCCACACTGCAGCGGATCAGTGGTTGTACAGACCACTGATCAGTACGATACACTTAATGCAGGCTTTTGGCAGTGTAAACTGCCATAAAGCCCTCACAAGAGAGGGGAGTGACAGGGGGTGTTCACTCCACTCTCTCGCGTACTTACAGACCCCCGCATACACACGGAAAATGTGTGGGGTCTGAATCCGGTCCATGGACCTTAGGACTGCATGATGATTCGCTAACAGAACTGCTGTGGACACAGTATTGACCCCAATGGCAGCAGACTTCTAGATTTGGGCCCATATATTTTATTAATTTGCTATATTATATGTGATTCTTTCTGCTCTGCATTTTGATATTAGCTAGAGTGAAAAGGAGACATCTGCCCCTAGAGGGTCCTCTATTGGTTTGCTTTGACCTGTATTTTTTTTTATGAATTCCAAGAGGCCGTTTAGAGGAACCTTACCCAATGGCAAAAATTTGCATGACTTACACTGATAATGCTTTTTTTTTTTTACTGGATGAGTACTGATTTACTGTTTATACTTATTGACACCTTTATACCATACCCTACTTGACTTCTAGAAAATAGAAAAAAATTTAGCGTAAAATTGGGGAGTCATCAATTCGAATTGTGACCCTTGTCAATTTGCAAAAGATCTTTTATATGTAAACACGCCCTTATGGGTGTGGTTCACTGCTGAGAAGAACCCTTGAAAGGGCTATTTTTGACACCCTATTTGTGAAGACGGGGCTCCTGAAAATCTTCCTGCCTATGCAATCCTACTGAAAACCTTGATGATAATTAAAGATTAAAGTTGTAATATAATGAGTTTATTTATTGGTTTTTATATTCTGTTATTTCAGAGGTACATAAAATATACAGAAATGATATGATATGATATGAATTGCAAGTTACTAAAGCATCTCTTAATACAACACTTTAGGTAGTCGCATATGGCTGTGTATATTGCCTTAAAAGGAAGGAAATAAAATTGGATCTAAACACAAAGAGGGTTCAGCATAATGAAGTATTAGAACCAAGGACATCATGTTATTTTTCAGGGGAAGCCCAGAACATGAATTTCTGTTTAAACTTGTCTGACCACTGTGGCGTAAGGCCAGAGTTTTCTTTTAATCCTGTTGTTCGGACTGTCATCCTGCCACCTTTTACTGCATAGCCCACCAAAAGTATTTCTTAAAGTGGTGGTGGCACAGTAGTCATAGCTGTCTCTCATTGCATGGGTTTAATTGTTTGGGCATGTTTGAATATGGCATACTTGTATGTTTTTCCCCTGTTTACCTGGGTTTCCTGCAGGTGCTCTTGTTTCATTCCTCACTTCAAAGATACACAGGTCCAGTTCCAGAGTTAAGAATGATAGTCGACATATGCACCTAGCATAGGTAAGTCGTCTATGTGTTTGTTTTACGCATGTGCAGAACAGGGACTTCTACATGGGAATGCAGCCAATCAATGCAGAAATATGTTTCCAACAGTGGGGCAAGTCCACTCACCATGTGTGCGAGATATGCATTTAGGGTGTGTTTTGTAATGCAAAGCGTACAGTCAAGGATTTGCTAATCCCTTACATACGATCCTGCATTTTGTACGTTGCCCTTCCGCATCGAATCACTTAGGGTAGTGTTCTGATTGTGGAAGGGCTGTATGTTAGAGGGGAGTTCAGGGGGTGTGAACTTCCCTCACATATATGGAATATAAATTCACAAATTCCATACATTAGCATCCAAAACGAAGACATATGGAATGTGCACTTTCTGTAAGTCATGTGGATTGAACTTCCCTGTCACTCCTCTCACACATGCAGAGAACCCTGCCTTTAATAACTCCATATGGATCTTCATCCATCCGAATACAGATCTGCATTTCACTGCTTACCTTCATCTGAATTCCTATCCCCGCCCCCCTCCACTGTATAATAGGA
>WWET01000090.1:748234-770574 GCA_011038615.1 Limnodynastes dumerilii | reverse complement strand
GGGAAATATTGTGGTACTGTAATAATATTATACTTATGTTTAATATTGGCATTCGATGTATAAACAATAGATTTTGGTTACTTTAGAAAATTAACAGTTTTAGGCCATTTGTTATGTTCTGATAAAGGCTATACAATATGTAGTGCTTGACCATCTTCAAAAACTATTTGCCACTAGGGGGCACTAATTAAAACCATACCATATTTGATTCTCAGAATTTCAGGTGCGCTGTCTTCTGCACAAACCCCTGAATGTAAGGTGTATTATATTTGCACGCTTTTATTTTTTCAAAGTTTTCTTGAAATGAAATATTACATAGTACCTATGAATATCCCTGCAGATGGGCAGCAATGTTTCTGGACAGTTGGATCTTTAACACCAGCCCAGTTACATTTGCAGGTCTTATGTTTGCAGACAGAAAGGGCTGCGGCCAAATTCAAAGCTCCTACGCAATGCGGCACCATGTTTGGATGCAAGCCCACTATGTTTTGCATGCACCTACATTTTGCAGCCAAATTATGAAGCAGGTATTGCGTCTCAGAGCCCATAAAGATGTGAGGGCTAGTCCACTTTTAGGAGTAACCACACAAAAGGTGGAAATTTGCATGGGGGAGGGTGGGCACCATGTTACAATGTGAAGGGTAAAATTAATTATTATTATTATTATTATTATGCAGGTAAAATGCTGGTGGAGTTGCACACAAATACTATATTATTATTGTTTTACTAATTTAGAGTTAAACTATAAAACCACCTTGAAAATCAGATGGAGTTCATTTAGAGTTTAAGAGTAAGGACAAAACAGGTGCAAATGTAGATCTGAGCAAAACCATGTTGCAATGTGAGGGTTGCAAATGAATTCAAATTCATGCCGGGGAAATACTTTTCTTTTGCACATAGGGCCTGATCCAGACCTATGCCCGCCGTTGCTAGGACGGCGGGCATAAGTGTAACGATCGGGCATCCGTAGGAACAGTGTAGGGACGCTGGAGGGGTGTCCCCTTGCGTCCCTACGTTAAGGTTAGTGTAGGTGGGCAGGGGGAGGTAGTTTAATGAGGAAGGGTGAAAGGGTTTAACGGTAGTACGCTCGTGTGCGAGCGTATTACCCATTGCTTATGCCGACTGAAGTTAGGGTAGCCTTCAGCCGGCGTAAGCAATGGGAAATACTCCTGCACAGGGGGGAATGTCAGGGAGAGTGGACACCGATACGCTGTGCTTTAGTAAGCACAGCGCATCGCCGTAGGTCTGGATCAGGCCCATAGTACTTACATACTGCATAATATTGAGCTGGATCCAGACTTAACTAAGTGTTTGAAATTAGTTACTCCTGGGCTAAACCAAGTTGATTGCAGGGAAGTCATATTTCATCTGTTGTAAATAGTATAAGAGTTGAGAGGTGATGTTTCGTATCCCAAGTCTTAATAACATTGTGATAGTAAAGCTGTTCGGTATCTGTATGCAGGAGGCAATTCAAGGATATATCCCTGCATAGAAAGAATACAATTAACTTGACCCCCCCCCCTCCAATCAACATGGTTTATCCCAGGAGTAACTAATTTCAAACACTTACTTAAGTCTGGATCCAGCCCTTTATTTGTAATCTATAAAATAGAGTTGAGCTGGGAAACATCTCATCTTTAATTATCTCTCCCCTGAAGTTTAACATGGTTTATTCAAGGTGTACATTTGTTTCCTCTTTATTTATTTTTTCTTAATGTTACTCTGGATCAGCTTATTAGACAAATTATACAACCCTTGACAAAATGTTGCTTCTTTTGTTCCACCTATTGTGATGCAGTGAGTTTATTTTCTCCTAAGAATTACTTTGAAGCTCATAAAATGAAAGGTCTTGTGTATTATGTAAACTGTTGGACACTAGCTGCATTTCTGGAGGGGTTTGTTAGTTTGCTTGGGTAGTTTACAATGTGTCTCAGAAGGAAGGAAGCCGAGAGGTTGCTATGTATGTAGTGCTGCAGGAACCTCAAGCTATCAGCAGACAGCTAGTCGGCAGCAGGTGTTAACTACATAAAACAGGATTAGGAGAGTGGCAGAGTGTACACTATAAACAGAAACCACACGCCCCTATTGCCCCATCTTCAAAGAGATAGAAGTCAGAAGTCAGTGCAGCCCTGCATTCCATGTTTACTAAACAGTGCTTAGTTCCATGTGCAAACTGATCGGTGCAGCTGCAACTAGTTAACCCTTTATTAATGGGAGTCCCGTCCATCATGGATGCTAAATGTAATATTTTTATGTGTTCAGTACAAATGTATGTGGTGTCTCACAGTGTGCTAAAATTTCCTCAAAAATATAACCTTAGGATTTTAGAGCTCTGATCTGCAAAATATTCATTGAGCAATCATAGAGTGAGATTTTAGACAAACGTAATGTTTGTTGGTTTGAAAGGTAAATCTGCCTAGTGGATGACCAGATTTATGGCCAGATTTCCTAGCTGCGGGTTTGAAAAAGTAGAGATGTTACCCATAGTAACCAATCAGATTCTAGCTCTCACTTTCATATTACACACTAAAGAATGTTGGCTAGAATCTGATTGGTTGTTATGGGCAACATCTCCACTTTTCCAAACCCACAGCTTAGTAAATCTGGCCCTTAGTCTGCTTATTATATAGTACAAACTAAATCACACACTAAATCAATCACTAATAAACGAATGCACACCTCTTTGTTACAAATAGCTACAACATAACTTAAGATGATCACACACCTATGCAATCACACATAAGATGCGATAGCTCTTACAACATCTCTGACGACTGCAAGTCCAGATGAGCATTCACATGTACACATTAAACCAATTCACCAGAAGATCATCTTTCCTAACCATTAGCTGACACAATCATGACTCTGTACACACGGAACAGATATCTGTCTATGCTGCACAGGAGTTTAAAGCAGGCGGTTGTACCTGCACACTCATTTCCCACATTTGTCTAGCATTGTACTATCGGTGATCATTATATTTTGGATGTTTGTAAAACTAAATCAACAAATGTTACATGCTTTATCACAACAAATTATGATGTATAGTAAGAGTACACAATCTTGCCATAAAAAGTCCAAATTACTGTAAATCATATGAACGTCCTGATAATTGTATAAGTATGTACCCAGCTTTACATACAAGCTTAAACTCTATTCATGTGTGTGTGTGTGTGTGTGTGTGTGTATGTGTGTGTGTATATCAGCATGTATAGTGTGATATGTATTGCAAACTTTTTATTGTACAGGAGCTGAGTAAAGGCGAGCGATAAGGGCTATATTTACAACATTTCTTCTAAAACACTACCATTTTAAACAGCAACCAATCAGAATCTTGATATGATTTATCTAGTAGATCCTTAAAAATGAGAGCTATGTGATTGGTTGCTATAGGCAACAACTCCATTTTCCTATTTAGAAGTTACAGTAAATTTACCCCTTAGGTGGTAAATTCAAAAAGAACAGGGGTGCCAGAATTGGACAATGATGCTAATAAATTGTCTGCCATTGCATCAGTTGAGACATATATTAGCATTTATTCCCACTGATTGAGTAGGCAGTATATGGAATAAACAGTGTTTGATATGGGAGATGAGATGTTTATTTTCCAGTGCTTAAATATACTATGTTTAAGGTTGCTTCTCCGTACAGATTTGCTATTTTAAGAAAAAAATGAATTGGATACACTCTGGTTAACCCCTTAGTGGGGCAGGTGAAATGACTGGCTGTTTCCAGTGAGGTAATACGACTGATGTCATGTCAGGGTTAGAAGTACATCTGTCCCTGGGTTACCATAGAGCAGTTAAATAAAGACTGAATCAAAAACCTAAAAATAGCAACACAACACAAGACAGTGACTGCAATAAATCAGTTTGAAAGGAAATGTGATTATTTCACTATGTGTATAGTTTACTAATCCCCCACATGTTCATATTTCCCAACCAAATATTCTCCTATACTGATAAAACCATAATAATGTGTTATATATGTATTTTACTTCTGTATGTATGCTGGCTTAATCCCTTGTCTGCTGGCAACTTTTAGAAACTTGAGCCTCTGCTTGTTACTTTTCCTTCTAAGCTGAACAGAAGTTACAGGAGTTAAAGAAGGAAATATCCTTTCTGTTAGGTTGCTCCAATTCACATAGCAACCCCTTTCGATTGGAGATCTCACCTTTTAACTCTATATTTTCAGCTTGATCAGCTTAGAGGGAAGAGTCCATACCCTTCCGGCAGTGATCTGGGGTTAATCTGTTTATCATGGCGGACAGGAGGACAAGAAAGCACAGAATGAATCTTTTCTTTCTTAGTTTTCAGAATTTAAGGATCAATTATTGAAGGAGAATATAGGAAAATAATATAAAGAGCATTTCGTTGGATTCCTAATTTTAAAACAAGATGACTTCCAGGGATATTCCCAATTTATCTCAACAGTGGATAAAGTAAGACATTTTTTTCTATTTATTCAAACAACAGTGAACACATTCGGCACGTCACAAATACACACACACCCTACATGGATCAAAAAAACACACATACATACAACATGCAGAACATAAATACAGTATGGAGAAAACATATTACACATATGTAGCAAAAACAACAAACACATCCAGTACATAGCTTAACACAGATCACACATACATACTACACATATATCACAAACAGACATACTTTACACACACACACACACACACACACACACACACACACACACACACAGATCACAATTACAATAAGCACACACACTGCAAATATACTGTATCACAATTATCATGCAAATAAGCTCTGAACATTGTAAACACAGACACATTCATAGAAACCAGACACATGCACACAAACATTGTACATATATCACAAATACACACACCCATACACATTCCTGTTGTACATACAATGTATTTTTCTGAAACATTGAATAGTATATAATATAAATCACATCTTATAGCAAAACACTGTTTTTTTTTCTAGAATTGTTCATATTTTAGGTTGAAGCAGAATTAGATAGTTTTATCTTGATGATGCATTCTATAGAACATATTTCAATAAAGGTTATTATTTTAAATTTTTTGTGCTTTAGTATGTTAGTTTGCATAGGACTTGTAAGTATACAGTGAAAACATTACTTTTGTTTATTATGACATTAAAAAAAACTATAATACAATGTTTTTTTGGAAAATGTATTACTAAGTTTTCAGGGGTGTTTGCTACATTCAAGAGTATAGAGTCATAAAACAACTCTCATTCATAGCTGAGCTACTTATGGCTTAAAGGGTATTTGTATAGCCATAGCCGGGGTAGCCATTTTGTAGTTGAACATCACTGAGTCAGCTACTACAGGGCTATTTCCTATGGGCATTATGGTTTTGCCTTGGGAGACCGGCAGCTCAGACTGTTTGGTAAAAGTGATTGAAAATGATCTGTCTAATATCACTAGACATTTTAAAGCAGTGTTTGCTTATTACTCACGGGTTACAATCAAATATTCCACATCCCAGCCGGATACAGTACAGACACATCATGTGACTTCTAAATGGATATTGTGGTCTAGGGCCTGTGAAATGACTGCCCTGTTTCTTCAGAGCATAGGTCATAAACAATAACCTTCCTCCAAACACATATTCATACAGACAATAAATAAATGGCGTGTTGACATTACCATTGTTATTGCAAGTGTTTGTGTTCTGTTATCTTTGTGTTACAAGCAATCAGTTTGCTTAAACTAGGTAGGCACTATAAAATTATTGGCTGATAGTTGTATAGTTTGTACGCACTCACATGATAATTAGATAAACTGATTTGAATAAAAAATCCTAATTGGATTGGCACAGTGTGGGTGGGATCTCAGGCCAATTATCTAGCAGCGTAGTTGCTCAGACAGGTGTATTTTCTGTATTTTCTGTGTTTGTGGATGGACAGACGCACTGGGAAAGCACCAAATAGAGCTGGTGCAAGTATAAATCCCCCCCACCTGGAGTTCCGATGCCGCCTTTGCCTGCAGTGTAAACACAAAAAGGGAATTTCAGCAATCACTTAATGAATATACAAGTGTTACTTTTACACTAAGTATTAAAGAGGAAACAGTTACAGTTTATTTATTAAGTTGTATTAAGTAACATTTGTTTTGATCAATGCAATACTCCCAGTGCAATACCCCCAGAGAAAAAACAAAACAACAAAAGGTGACACAAAGAGCCAGTTTTACTAAACTGCGGGTTTGGAAAAGAGGAGATGTTGCACATAGCAACTAACCATATTCTAGTTGGCATTCCCTAGTATGTAATAGGAAAGTGAGAGCTAAAATCTGATTGGTTGCTATGGGCAACATCTCTACTTTTCCAAACCCGCAGCTTAGTAAATCGACTTACTGGCCTGAAGATATCCGTAATGTATGATGAGCAGTGGTAGGCACTTCAGCGGTACAACCCACCTCCGTTTTTTCTTTGCTTGTCACCCCCTGTCAAATTCTAATCCCTCAAAGACCATTTCATTTAGAATGAACAAAACGGTAGTAGGCTGGAAAGACCAATTCACAAACAGTGATTGCTGTGCCCTGACAAAAACATTGATCAGAGAGACACTGGTGACATAGGTGTCTCACTTATGGCTAAGCACACAGATTTCAGATCTTGTTACAGCTGTTCTGAGATCTTAGATCTACATAGGGATGTTCTAACTACCCACAGAAGCTGTATAATTATTACAATCCATCTGCACTGCAGTACACACTACCTAATTGTGCATTATATTGAAATGTTTAAAGAATGCCTCATAAAAGTTATGGGGGCCGATCCTTGGTAATGGTCGACAGGGGAATTACGTACAGCTCATATGTAATTCTCCTGCTTAAATGGTTGTGCGCATGTGTACATACACCAGCTCTTACGAGAAAGGGGCTTTCATACCCTTTACGCATGTCGTATCTCCACCGTGAAGGCGTATATAGACATGGTAATGAGTGGACTGGGTGGGGGAAGTCCTGTTACGATCAGGTATGCTGCCATAAGGCCGAACACGTGATCATAAGAGTTAAGTAGGAATCTGGACATTTAAGTGTCCAGATTTCCTATGAACAGCGGGGAGTGCACGAGGTGTGCACTCTCCGCTATGAGGACAGCCGTAATTACCTCGGGTGACCGTAAGGCGTCCGTAGGTCTGGATCCGGCCCATGGACTGGATCCAGATTTATCGTGGGTTTGGCTGTTTTCCACATAGTGGGAGGTTCGAGTGATTTATATCATAATTGGCTCAGCCCTTATGTTTAATCTTCATTTATGCACTGACCCAATTTTAATTGGGGACAGTGGGCCTGATCCAGAACTACGCTTCCCCGCGATTTTACGCGTGGCGGAGACGTAAATTCGCAGATTCGAACGCACTGCGCATGCGCACCATAGAAAAACTTTCACGTCACGTAGCGTAATTGTGAACGTATGGGTGATTCACGTATGTCTCACGTAAATACTTACGTGTGGGCGTGCCAAATTTACGTTCGTCCAAAATACGTCTGCAATACGTGAACGGGGGGGGGATCCAAAATACGTCTGAATTACGTGAAGGAGGCGGGGGGTGGTATTTAAAGTGTACAGTTTGGGCGTGCTAAGCTGCGTACATTCATGTAGTCTATACGTCCGTTAGCGGACGTACGCAGTTACGTGTGAAAAAGTTAAGGTAGGGTTTGGGCAGCGTATCTTAACAAAATACGTCCGTGCAAGGGGTGTGCCGAGGGGAGTGTAGCGAATGTACGTGCATGAAAATACGCTCCGTGAATGAATGTACGGCACACATAGTTCTGGATCTACCCCAGTGTATAAATGTCAAGGTAGGGGTCCTTGTGGTGGAAAGTGCTTAACTTCTAGGGGATTATCTCCCCTCACACTTATGCAAATTATGATTGCACAGTGACCCAATAGCTGAAACCCACTCACATCCTCTGTTATATCTAAATCCAGTCCCATGTCATGTCAAAAGTAATTGAGTTACTCTAACAGTGAGCTACTCTACACTTGTGTTTGTATCACTGGTATAGGGAACATAACTGGTTATTGTGATGTTTGCATTTGGATGAGCCTTAAACCTCCAGAACCGTGTTCAGACTTTAAAGTACTTTAAGAACGCACAGAATAGCAAAAGTCCACACTTATGTGCCCTTCCATGACACTCCCCTCTGACGGATATAATTTAGCTGTTTTCCACGTGCCATAACTTCTCCGTGCATATCGTTGTGTGGATGTAGCAAATGTACATGCGGAATTGCCTAACCCAGCCCCTACTGTATAATTGAACCCCCCACCCATTCTCCTACGAACGGAGCATAGTCATGCCCTGTCATACGAAGTTGTGCACGTGCGGAAAACAACTTTGTACAAAGTGAGATCCGATACATAACATCTGCCGTGCGCATGTGAAGATCGCTAAAAGAACACCAATATACGCACACTGCAAGCATATGTTTGTCAATGTTTTTAAGTCTAAATACGGCCCCCTATTATTTGTATAAGTTTGTGCCAAAAATAGGATGTATTGTTTTTAGACCCAGTTTGAACCAGTCTCATAGTGCTTATACTGTAACATAAATACATGCAATGATCATTTTTTTTAATGTCAAAACACGTGTTTATGTAATTCCATGTTGGTCAATCTATAAACCATCCATGTTTCATCTTGCTCTACCATACATCCTTTTCCAGGACAGTTGACACTATGCTACTCTTAAATAGAAATGTTTCTGTGTCATTGATCTCTGGCTACTGTGAAACTGCAAACTCAACTACACAAGGACTCAGCAACGCCAGGGTTATATCTTCCACAGTAGCGTCTTTCTGTAATACATTTCCTTGGCCACATGCTGCTTCTGCTACAGTGACAAGAGTGTACCTGGAAGACAGGCCCCTCCAAGCTGAGGCAGTCAGCATTAGACAGGGCGCTTTGCCATCTGTCCCACCTGCTGCATTCATGTGTCCATCTGGTAGCTGCAATATCTCATTGCAGACTTCAACACAAGAGCACTTGGTCTAGAAAAACAAGCAGTGTGAATTATTTAGGTTGCCGTGTAAATACAACAGAGGGAAGAGGCAGAGGTGGAGAGCAAGGGAACAACGGAGAATGGGCCAATGTATAAAAGTATACTTATTGCTGTAATGTGAGCATGCACTACACACCACCATTAATGGTGTTTGCATTCCAGCATGCTGAAATATTAGCAAGAAAGAGGAACTGTCACCTACATTATAGCACTTGTCAGCTTATGCTCAGGTCTCTAGGTACAAGCCATCATTTATTTGTGCATGCTGCATGGAAAGGACCTGGCTAGGTCTCAAAACTGGGTAACATACTGGGGCCAATTCAAGAAAATATAAAGAGAAAGAAATAAAAGAAAGAAATACCATAGTGCGATTCTGTGGTTCGTATGTGCAATGGGAGACCGCTCACCTCACACATACAGACTTCCAAATGCAGAACCTTACCTTGAATATTACACACCAGCTCCACAAATGCATAATTATTTTACAGAGTGCGGGAAACGCCCACATTTCGTAATTCTGGATCAAATCCTAAATCCTAAAAAATCTTTTCAGTATTTGTGTGTAAAACTTTAGGGCTAGATTTACTAAGCTGCAGGTTTGGAAAAGTGGAGATGTTGCCTATAGCAACCAATCTCTCAGTTTCCTATTACATTCTAGAAAATGTTAGCTAGAATCTGATTGGTTGCTATGAGCAACATCTTCTCTTTTCCTAGCTTAGTAAATCTGGCCCTTAGTATTTTCCCTGCATTCAAAATATTGTATTCATTTACATTCCTCAGCAAGGCCTGTCCAGTCACCCCTTATTTAGTCTGCCATCTGCCAATAACTTACATTAGAGGCTAAGGGATATGGCCAAGTCCTTTATAGAAACTTTCAAGTAATCCTTAGTCCTAACTGCTTGTGCGGCCTCATAATTTGCTAAGGGATGTAGTGGCATCCATTGCAAAATGTTTTTTTTTTACAGACTGATGATACTATGCAACTGATGAATCGTGAAATAGTCCAGAATTCCTTTTTTCTATTTTTTTTTTTACATTTTTAGGAGGTTACATTTCACAGGTTGGTATTATTGCCAAAAGTTAACCATATTTTAGCCTTGTTTTGTATTAGTAGCTGGTAAATTCTTTATGAGCTTAAATCTGCTGTAAAGACAAATGACATTCCCAAAACTTTAACAGAAAGTACTAGCCTGCTTCCTAAATTAGATGAGAAAGGGTTGATCATTAACAGAGATTTCAAAAAGCTATGTTTGCCATTCATTGTAATATAAATACCAGATCTCTAATGCATTCAGCAACAACATTCACAGCATACTTAATAATACGGAATAATTATCTTTTTAATGATGGTTTTTCATTAACCTTCAATTTAGACACATTAACTTAAGCCTAATCCTATTTATTTTGGTCATTGGCAAGCGGACAAGCATCATATTTCTGGAAAACCAAAAGTATTTGATAATTATTTTACAGCATTACACAACCGTTCATAATGATATCATTTTGTATATGTCAAACAAAAGTCAGTTTAGGTCTTTTTAAAAACCACAAAACCACAGAGGATTTAGTTTACAACCCTTCAACACACAGCAACTGTAAATCATGTTTCTGGCATTGAAACACACTTTTAACATTACTGGTTTCATTTAACATGGGCCATAGCAACTGCAAAGTGACAGAAATTTGTAGCTCATTACATGTTTTTGTATTTCTTTTATATGGAAGAAACATAGTCAAATGTTGTGTGAACACAATCAGTTTTATAATTGAAATCAGAGTCATCAGAGTGTGTGTGTGTGTTTGTGTATGTGTGTATGTATGTGTGAGGATATGTGGGGAGGGTGTTGTAGTGAGGTTACATTGGGGTACAGTCATGGAAGTCTAAGAGGAGTTTCTAAACCTTTGGGGTGTCCCAAATATTATTGCAATGTAGGGGACAGATGCCAAAATCTATAGATATGAGATAGATAGATAGATAGATAGATAGATAAATAGATAGATAGATAGATAGATAGATAGATAGATAGATAGAGAAAGAGACCTACAGACAGAGACACAAACAGAGAGAGACAGAAAGAGAATTAAAGAATGAGTAAGACAGAGAGAGAGAGAGAGAGAGAGAGAGAGAGAGAGAGAGAGAGAGAGCAAAAAAACAGAGTGAGAGAGAGAGAAAGACATAAAAATAGACATAAAATATACTTATTATTAACAGTGTTTTATAATTATATAATAATGTTATGATAACATTGGATGGATTCAGAAGCCTTTAAACATGCAAATACCATCCTAAAAGAAATGTTGTATTGCTGGATTTTGCGTGTTGCATTATGATTATGACGTTCATATTGTGTGCATGCAGGTTTTATTTTCCAATGCGATCAAAAACACCCACTTTGTTGTGGTCTGGATCTGGTGAACTAATATACTGTATATTTTATGTGGTTCACCAGGGGTTCTTTGTCTAATATTATAGTATGCATTTTTTTAATGCTAATTCACCTTTAAATACAACAAAGTGACTGGCCGGGAAAGCACTTAACACATTCTAATTAAAGAGCCAAGACAGTAATTCTGCAATTTTGGTTGCATCATTGAACCTATAATTGCGTTGGCCATTCCGTGCTGTCTATAAGGTAGAAGTGGCTGGTGTTATTCTATATAAGAAGCATTTACATCATCATTTCAAATTACAATAAGCAGCTACAAAAGCAAATAAATAAATAAAAAATAGGCTTTTTACAACTCAAACCTTTTCCCAGGAATAATTCTTTAAAAGAGAGGGTGGGTGCAATGCATTAGTCATCCTGGGTTTAGATCTACAGAGGGGAGAGACAGCTTGAATACACAGCCGTCCGGCTACTTGCAGAAGATTTGCACAAATTTCAGCTGCAGCCTTCAAAAGGGATTTGAGTGAATTGGATTTTTTTAAGGTTAGTCCATGTCAAACCTATTAAGTTCAATTCACATGCAAAATTCCTTTTACGTCTCTTTCTTTTTTTCCTAGTTCTTTTTTAAGCCAATAAAGCTGGTGGAATTATTAATAGCACATGGAAAATTTGGGTAGTGAATGTATGAAACAGAATAGATTATAAATAATAGTATGCACTTATTCTTCTGTAGATAATATAGATAAATAACTGTACATTATATTTATATAAAATACATGACAATGAACTTAGTCCATTAAGATTTCTGCATTTCTTTTGAATGTGCTGATTATTCACAACAGACACTACTTAATTTCCCACTTGTGAGGTGACTTCTCCTATGCTGCCTGCTTGGCTGTACCAGATTCCAAGATCAAGGAGGTGACCAGTTATAAGACATGTTAATGACTTCCTGTTAGTCACTCCATGGAATAATTATATGCTCGTGTTATGAAATCAGAACAAAATAATAACCTTGGATTGGATCCAGACTTCTGATGATGTTGCGCTTGGAGCTCTAAGTATGACAGATGATCGGACCCTAAAACTCACATGATTCTTGGTTGGGACTTTTGCTCACATAAATGAAGTGACCATTAAAGTGATCATGGAAGTTGCTAAATATTTAATGTCCACATAATTGGAATCTCTCCACCTATATCTCATTTAAATACATAAAAAAACTAAAATTTTAAAGCAGAAAAGAACTCCAGACTCCTTGACATACCCCTGATCCCTCCTTCCCCCTACAACTAAGACAGATGGTTTTTAATTGGCTAGTAAACAAATGTGTTTTTATATAAATGGATGCATTTACATAAAGGGCCAGATCCTGAGCTATGTACGAGTGTGTATTTACGCCAGCAGCTGTTGTAAAATCGCCTTTTTGTAGTTACTGATTATGCGCACAGCAGATGTTACGCAACGTAACTCTGATCGTACGTAACTTCAGCGTAAATACGAACGATGGGAGGGGTCATCCATATGACACCCAGAAATACACTTTGTGGGTGGAGGGAGGCATTTAAATCATACAGTATGGGCCGGGTTAGGCCGTTACGTATGTCAATCCATTACATACGTCTGTACTTATATTTGGAAAAGTTAAGGTAGGGTTAAGTGAACCGAGTAAACTATGTACGAGCGAGGGGAGTGTCTAGGGGAGTGCATATTACTTATTAAAGACGTTACGCGGTTAAATGTAAAAATAACTTAGGTCTGGATCCAGCCCAAAGTTTCTATGTAAAAGTTCCCGGTCTGGACATTAACTGAATTATGGAATCTTAGAAAGGCTGTTTCATTCAAATGTTAATTGTAAAGATTACATAATTTCTTAATTTGGTTCTAGTGTTTTCAGCGCAGTCTGAACGCACCAGGCTAAAATTTTCAACATTTTGCCCACTGCCTAAAAAGCTGGCTTTTTAGGCAGTGGCAATGTGAACGCAGCAATAATTTCTTAATTTGGTTCTAGTCAACATTTTTACTATGAAAATAAGTACACATTCCAGAGATGAGATATGCAATCTTTTTACTAAATCATATTCGAACAAAAATAGTGGATAGTCTTGTTAAGTTGCTTCTTCCTAATGAGAGTCACTGAACTTTTAATTAGTTACATCTGAAATGAAGTAACTTTGTGCATGAATACCTGAGCACAGAAGTCATTGTAGATTAACTGATAAATTCTGTACCAGTCTGGAGGATTATACGCATAAGTCTAATTTTCTCTTCTTTGATAGAAATTGCAGCAAAAGACTCATGTAACAATATTGAGGACACATGCTATATTTTGGGTGGTGTTGCTCTAGTCATTGTGACCATAATTAATTATAGTAATTATGCTGACCCCATTTTCATCATGCAAAAATGAAATTTTATTGGAAAATTCAAAGAAATGAAAATGGAAAAATGAAGACTTTAAACCCGCCTCCATTTTAAGGTGTCTGAAATCTGTCCTTGTAAGGAGAATGGTTAGCAGTGCGTTTGCATGGATTACGTGGATACAGCAGGGATACACTAGCAGATGAAAAATCAGATGTTTAGATCTGGTCCCAAGTGATTACCTTTATTTAATGAAAATACATTTATCTAATATTACTTAGTGTCAATATCGTGCTGCTACTTACAATGGGGTAGATCCAGACCTAAGTGCTTGTTACAATGCATCGCGTAGCATATTTACGCTAGCGTATTTTCTATGCACTCCCCTAGGCACTCCCCTCGCTCGTATGTACTTTGCCAAACCCTACCTTAACTTTTCAATGCATAACTATTGATATATGTAAAGGCTTCACGTACGTAAGTGCCTAAGCACACCCATACTGTACGATTTAAATGCCTCACCCCGCCTCCAAAGTGTAATTGGGTGTCGTATAGCTGTCCGCCCCTTCGTTCGTAGTTATGCTGTTGATACGTCTTACATACGTTCAGGGTTACGTGTCGTAACATCTACCGTACGCATGCACAGTAAATACTAATGGGCGAAATTACGTCCGCGGCTAGCGTAAAATCGCTTGTGTACGTAGTTCTGGATCTGGCACAATTTTATTATATAAGACTTAATCGTCCTTTGACATTTTAACATAATAGTTTTAGCATTTAGAAAATTAAATAATATATAATGCACAGTTATACTTTTTCTTTTAAATAAATTTGTTGCTGTAAACATCCCTAAATGTTACAATTATGTAAAACTAATTCATTTAAACTTTTGAAAAATTTCTTATAATTTTAAATTGATTTGGTACTTATTTTTAAACAAAAGAGATCTATAGCTAAAATTTTTCCAAATTACTAAGCA
The DNA here is from genome assembly GCA_011038615.1 of Limnodynastes dumerilii. Lineage (NCBI taxonomy): Eukaryota > Metazoa > Chordata > Amphibia > Anura > Limnodynastidae > Limnodynastes > Limnodynastes dumerilii. The sequence goes on along the minus strand of WWET01000090.1, from coordinate 755,823 downwards.
AATTCATAGCAAATTCATAGCAACAGATCTTCTTAGTATTCATGACTTTAACTGCATAGAATGATGTATTTTTCTATTATTATGAGAGCATTAGGGTCAAATCACTCCATATTCATAATCACTATTTTTATAATGATGTAGGACTGAAAATAAAAGTTTGGTATACAGATTCAGTAAGTACCTTGTTCATAGTGCTTATTTTGAATAGCCTCTCACCAGAGGTGATAAGGCCATAATAGGTTTAGGAAAAAGAGAGAAAAGAAAATGGGCAGGCTGGTTGGGCCAACTGGCTCTTTTCTACCATTCTATGGTTCTATGTTTGTGTGGATACTTGGTACTAATTAGTACTATCACCATTTTAGTAGCCCAATCAGGTAATTACCAAGGTTAGGACCTGTTTTGACACTGCAGACTATTCGGTGCTACCGCTAGACAGGTTTTGACGGTAATGGGGTGTGGGGGTGAGCAAGCGTCATTGAGGTACTCATGGACCCTAAGTTTCTGCCATGACTCACTCACTAATCTCCTGCAGCTGCTTGTGTGTTCAGGAGTCAAGGCTTAACTGATTCCTTGCAACATTGATTTCTTGTACTTTTTAACCAATCAGCTGTCTAGGACATGACAGCTGAGCAAGTAAACTAAGCGTTGCCATAGGAGAACAGCTAAGCCGCTGTTCCTGCATGGTACTGTACTAAGCCAGGACAGCGACCTAGTTGACACACTGTATATTTAAACCCACACAAGTAAGGAATGCTAAGAGTGGCCAGGAGAAGGAGGGACAGTGAGCTGACGCTTTGCCTTGAGTGTCCAGAGTTTTTGCACTGGCCCTGACTACTGTCCAGCATAAAAAGAACTGGGGGCAATAAAGTGTGATATAAAATAAACTGGGGGCATAACTAAATGTTTTTACTATACTGGGGCATTTGTATCAATTTATAACATTTGGGGGGTACTGGCACATGTTTTATACAAAAAGAAAACTGCTTGTGTTACTTAATTGTATGTTATAATATGTTTTTCAACATTAAAATCAATATCCATTCAGTGGGGTTGATCCAGATCTGAACACAGTTGCATCGCTAACTATGCAGTGTAGCTACGTAACGTATATTTAGCACATTTACAACCTATCCAGATTACAATGCATCACCAACATACATCCAGATCAGGAGAAGGTTGTAGATACTCATTAGAACATAAAAAGAATTTACATCCAAAATACGTTCCTGATCTGGATAGCGTATAAATACGTAAAATATTACTGAGTCGTATACATTTTAACTTTATTAGGGAGCATATTCTTCTGGCTCAGTTCTCAGCATGTGTCCTTGCAAATGGCACAAAATGATGTTTGCCAAACTGACATAGGCACAGATCTGTATCGGGGCCAGTGTATTTATGGCACATTGAAAATGCTGTGAGTATTTCACAATAACTATATTTTTAAAGCCAGTTTGAACATCTTGTCTAGCAACTGACATACCGCATAGACAGCATACAGCCCTGCCATGTTTGATGAATTATAACTTCATTGTTGGTTCAAGTCCATTAAAGTGATGTCCACTGGACTGGTGACCTTGGCTGTTTTCTAGGAGTGCAAAACACAAAGTGTAGGATAAAGCTATGAGACAATGAGAGAATCTCATCACCTCACTGTAGTCTGACAGTAGGGAAACTCTTGCAAAAACATAACCTGCAGGCCATGCGGTCTGTCACTTGATATTTAAACAAAAGCACATCTTTTGTCTGTAATAACACTTAAATCATAAGTATTTGAAAAATACATTTCAATTCTATTATTATTATTATTATTATTATTATTATTATTATTATTATTATTATTATTTTATGTCTGCTGTATTATATAAAACAGTATCTCCTTATGTATGTAAAATACCCTTTGCAATTCATTTATTTACAATTTAGCTGAGTATCAACACTTTTTCATACAAAAAAGACACTGAACCTTTGTGTTCTTCTTGCATACTTATTTTGGGTATACTTATAATAAGCAGTGTGTCAACTTTTGTTAAATGACTGCTTTTTAGAGTTCATTGATTGGCTGTGTAATAACCAATAGAGAAAATGCACACTAAAATATCAAAATAGTAACAAATATAGTAATACAAATTACAAATTTGGATTTTTTTGTAGCTTTTACGATCTACAAATCTTTGATATTTGCACTTAATTCATTTAACTTATAATAACTTATTGTAATCTCACATCACCAACAAGAACCCAGGTTTTTTTAGCCTTAGACCCGTGTCTAGGCCTTAGTCCCGGGTTTTTGGTAGTAATGTGAAAGTTACCAGGGAATTGGACCCGGTAGAAAAGAAGGGTTTTACCCTGGAGCTGGACTTAAAAGTTTTTTTTCCCCTCAAAAACCACAAAATAACATGACTTATTGCAGGGGTGGGGATCTAAAAGTGGCATTAGGAATCCCCTGGTATCTATGTTGATTACTGCCTACATACTAAAATATTTTTTTACTAAATACAACTACAAAAAAACCCTACAAAATACAAACTGCAGGTCTTGTGAGGACTTCAAGTGGTTCCTGCTTGCTACTACTAAATACAAACAAATTGATTATTTAAAATAGTATGGATTGATTTATCTCCATGCCATGTTATTGATCAAGCTGTTGCAAAAAGAGACATGTTAAGTGATATGATTTATTGATATAAATGGGATAAGTGAAGACTAGACTTTATACATTGAGCTGCATATAATGAGTGTGATTTTTACACTGGTCTGAGCATGAGTGTGGTATTTGGAGAGGAGAGTTTAGGTCATTATTGTGTTTGTGTTTTTTTATGTTCAATACTAGTTCTTAGATAATACATTGCAGTTGCATTTTGTTTACGTGTCCCTTGGCCAGTGACCTTCCCTTAGGACAAGGACCTTACAATTTACTTAAAAAAAAACTGCTCCAATTTAATGCCCATTAACTATCAGAAACTGGTTCCTGTGCCTATCCCAATTGCAAAATGAGATTGAGATCACTTTCATAAATACCATCAAAGGTTTGTGGGTGAGATACCACCTAACACCATTGAAATCACAAACAGTTTGAAAGGCAGTAATGTCATTAAGGGATTGTCATCTCGTTAATGTTTTCAAACAAACGCAGAGTGCAGAGGCGTCTGATTGCCTTTTCTAGTATAGATTTATTTATTTGTTTTATATGTTGTGATTGTTTTACTGAATGTTTTTTTTTTTTATCCAGACCCATGCATCTAATTTTTCTCTGTAAGCCTCTATCTAAAGATACTGTTTAGTATGAATTTACAGAACCATACAGTCAGGCTGGTGAGGCCATATTAACAACATTTTTGCTCTTTAGTTGGTGATGGCCAATGTTTTAGTTTTTGTTGTTGTTGGTATAACATTTTAAACAATTTAACTGCTTAGTTCTGGAATGCATTGTTTTTAGATCATGCTTGAAATTTGAAATATTTGATATTAGAGTCTTTGGAATTCCAAAAGTCACCAGAGATATTATATAGTACATATATACTGCCTAATAAATCTTAATAGGATTGGCCCAGCGAATTATCAGGTGAGAGTTTTTTGGACCATTTTGTTGACGTTTCGTAAAAACTAAATTTATAGCTGGTAAAGCGAGATTTGTTTAGTTCTTTTCCCTCAGCAAGACATTCTTGCTTTATGAGTAGGCCACTGTTAGATAAATATGTAAAAATATAGCAAATAGAACTTAGAATAAGAGATTAAAATATACAGGGATGCAATCGCCGCAACGAAAATATGATTTTTAAAATAAAGACAGCTGAATTTATTTTTCAGCATACTTACCCATTTATTAATTTGGAAACCACTGATGCAGACCCGTTGCACTGCCACAAGCTCACCACACTGGACCAGTGAGTTTTACAGGGGAGTCTATGGAGAGTTTTAGGGTTAGGAGTCTATGGGGAATTTTAGGGTTAGGCTGTGGGGAGGTGAGTCTTTGGGTTAGGCTGCAGGGAGGGGAAACTTAGGGATAGGCTGCGGAGAGGGGAGTCTTAGGGTTAGGTTACAGGGAGGGTAGTCTTAGGGTCAGGCTGCGGAAAAGGGAGTCTTAGGGTTAGGCTATGGGGAAGGGAGTCTTAGGATAAGGCTGCAGGAAAGGGAGGGTTAGGGTTAGGAGAATGGAAGGAGAGGGTTAGAGTTAAGGTAATGAAAGTTGAGAATTTGGATAAGGGTTGAGGTTGGATAAATACTCCGCTGCAGATTAGTTCTCCAAATCTTTGAATGCTTGCCCTTGGCAGGATAAGAGCAATCAATACCAGGGCCAATTTTAGAGAAAGGACCATTCTTGCCACTAACCTACACCCACATGTACCCAGCTGAAGCTGAAGCCAGCCTTTATTGTACAATTACAATGCCTCCTCCCTTCCACAGAGCGGAAGTGTCGTATGTCGTATGTCCCAACGTGCCCCACCATGGTATGACATACCATGGCTGATCTGTATTCTGTCCTTGTACTGTGGCACCCGCGCATACAGCACAGTTCCAAAAGGGGGGCCGTTTTCCAATCACAGTCATTGGAAAATAGCCCCCTTAGTGTTAGTCCTATCCCATATTGCAACGTGAAGAGTGCAAATGGTTTTTTTTATATGCAGGAAGAATACTGATTGTGCTTATTTCACACAATACACTTCTGTTTGTACATTTAAAATATTCCTCCTGCAATTCAACATTTTTACCAGGGTTCAGATTTACTCCCTATTTTGCTGTTACTCTTAACACTGAATCACCCCCAATATGTCACTTTTAGTGTAACAAGCTAAATCACATTAGTTGAGCAACAGTGCTTTTTATATAACCACATCTTAGTACCTCTTGTCCATTCACCCTCTTTAACTACTGCACTTATCATACTTCCACCCCGTCATTCTCAAATTCAACAATCATGAAAAGCAAATTCCAATCACACCTGTCCACTGCGATAGACAGGGAGAAAATTGTGGTCATTTGGATTAAAGACGTATTCATCAGTGGCAACCACAGACAGGTTATTATGTGTCTTTTTAAAATATATTATTCCCATCTGCTACATATTAGGAAGTTGAGGATGCCATTTCTATATAAATAATTATCCTATTGCTGATATTCTGTGCACTGTTGTAATATATTCTTTCTATAACAGCATTCTCAGCCTTATAACCTGAAACATAAATCTCAAGTCATTCTATTACATAAAAAGCATAGAATAACACATTTTGCCAGGTTACATTTTGACAGCATCCAACATATTGAGAGGTGGTTAAGCTTTGGTATAAAGATATGTGTTCCCTAGATGCGACAACATTTTTTATTAAACATATCCTAGCAAATTATTATTTTCAAGGCTTATTTACATAGCGCCACAAATTGTCTGCATTGTCTGCTTTACAGAGAACATTAGAATTCACATCAGCCCCTGCTCCTCTTGGAGCTACATGCCCTAACACATTCGTACCCACAGGGTTAATTTAGTCTACAGCCTTCCAGCATGTTATTGCCATGTGGGAGGAAACAAGAACATTTAGAGGAAACCCACACAGACACAGGGAGAACATACAAACTCCACACATATAAAGCCTAGTCTGAGAAACAAACTCATGACCTTGGCACTGTGAGGCCCAAGTGCTACTTACTGAGCCACCGTGCTGCTTCATTTGAAGAAGTCTAAATGAATGATATTACCTAATTAATTTGATAACAATTAAAAAGACAGCTAAAATTAGCTGTTGCCTACATACTGGCTACATGCATGACTATTTGAATGCTTAATAGAAAACAGGAAGTTGTAAGAAGGTGTTTGTTTAATATACACTTGATGATAGACAGAACATTCTTGATATGGCACTGGCTGACTCTATATAATTTTTCCACAAAAAAAAATCAGCCCAGCACTAACACCTTTGCATTTTAACGTGTGACTTTGTGGACCTAAAGGCTATTTGCCATTTGGGATTTGTCATTCACGGTTGTATCTGCACTTGTCAGAAGTCACTTCCTATTACAATGGAAAGCTTGTTCAAGCATATATTTTATAATCGTGTGCAGGATAACGCAGGGTACAGTTATCTTTCATGGATTGTCCAAATATTTTTTTTTTATACACTTGCCTGTGTATCTGTAAGTTAGATATATGATGCAAACTTTGGCTGCTATGGAATGGTTTTTTGCTTGAAGATCTAAAGTTAGAGGCTTTCAGGTTACCTATCCTTGGCCAAGACCATGCATTAGGAACCTCTGGCATTCAATGTATTGTGAAGCTATATGTTGCACCATAGCCTTTCAGCTATCAGTTATATCTATGCTGCTAGTGCATGTTGAAACTTGTAGTTCCACTGGTTATCTATGCCTCTCAGACTCCCACATATAAAGTTAGAACAAATAAGGTCACGCCCCGCATAGTTGATACACCCAAAGCATGACACCCAAGAGCATGACTATATATGTTGAAGAAGCTCTCAATAAAAACATTTACAATCTCTGGAAGGAGCAATTCTTTGTACAAAACCTGCTTTTACAAAAGTGTTAATTTAGTGATTTTTAAATGTATGTGAATGTTAGGCAGAAGGCACAGAAAAGAGTTCAAATTGTTCAGCTTTAGCATTTAGCATACTTTTCATGGCTACAAGTCACGTACTATATAAATACAGAAAATAATAATAATAAAACACATTTAACAATGCAAGCATTAGAGGATAGCTATGAAATAATGGATATTATCATCATCAATTAGTTTTGGGTCCAGGGCTTAGTTTTTAAAATAGTATGCAAAAAAGATGCTTGTTAGTGTCACTCCAGATGTAATATTTACATTGGGCCTGATCCAGATTTCATAAGGCAGGCACGCCCTCTCTAGCGTTAATACGAAGCTAATACACCCAAGGCTTGTATGCTCAGAAATTCTCAGCATAAAATCTGTCCCACACATGCACAGTTACTACAAAAATCCGTTTTTACACTTACAATCGGCGTAAAACCGCACACGAGCATAGGTCTGGATCAGGCCTATTGCGTGTCTTAATTTAACCTAAGATATAGTTATTCACAATAAACTTGTGTCTTCTGTGATTTGCTTTTTTCTTTTTAGACTAGAGAAGTGTGAATTAGCAATGTAAGGGAATATTCCTTTAACAGAAAAAGTAGCTTTGTACATGTACCACAGCAAATATATTATTTTCTAGTTTCCTTTATCAGAGAGGCATTTCAGAAAAGCATCCATGCATCTCTCTGCTTTTACCTAAAGTCAAAACCGAGGCTTTTTTTTTCTTCTTCTAAAGGTAGAGGGAGTATTAGTATTATAGAACTAAACCAGATTAGGGTGAATGTGAATTAGATTTGCTAACAGATGGCACGGTGGAAATTAAAGGTGCTTTGCGAATGGAAGAGACAGCAGCACCACATTCCTCTCTGTCTTTCTTTCATGCACTTGATAGACGGGTATAAATCACAACAGTCCCGTCTTGACAGCCAATTTCAAGAATTTGATCTGGTTAAAGACACGACTTCCCTGCAGCCGCTTCTCTAGATTATTCTCTTTTGCACAGTACCTTGTCATCTTTACAGAGGCAGTCACCTGTCTT
>WWET01000090.1:724764-742549 GCA_011038615.1 Limnodynastes dumerilii | reverse complement strand
CTCTAGTAGATTAAAGCAAAGATGGCCCCTTCTACTGCACTTTGGGGAACAGAAAACAATTCATCACACACATTCTATTCTGTCTGCAGCACATTTATATGCAGTGTTTCACAGATACCAGTATAGCTTTATGTTGGGATAAGGGGTCACTTTAAATAATTCCAAGTTTGGGCAAATGATTAATGCTTATAGCAAGTTTTTACCCTCATATTGCTTTTCCAGGGTTGCCGATTTCCATTTAGCAATCTGGTGCGATGTACAGGCGGGTCTCTATGTTTAAGGAATGTAATATATGCACAAAGGCATATCTATATTTGCACAGCGTTATTATTCATTTAAACGCTGTATTGATTTGATGTTTTTCATTGCATTCACTATGACAAGCTATAGACTATAAACAAGGCATACTTATCTGTAGCTGCAAAGGAGATTGAATAATGAGAATTGAATAAACCGTGTGACTGCTTTATCAAGTTAACTGTTTCATGCAACATTCCAGCCCGTGGTGCCACTAAGATGGACAGGCTGGATGAGCTTTCATGGAACAAATGACTTGCTCTTAATATGAATTGCAGATGTGCAGGTTTAAAAGCCCTGATTAAAATGAGTTTTGCTTTATCTTACTTTCTATCTGCACAGGACCAAATCCAGAATGAATAACGATGGCCTGTTTACACAAGCTGTGTGTGTAAGTCGGGCTTTGCGAGCATGCGCACGCCAGGTGTTACGCATTGAAACTCTGAACACACGGAACTGGTTTCTGTACATTCAGAGTTCCGTATGTTAGAGTGTGAAAGCCCTCTGTAGGTTTGATTATATGCAATGTGTGCATTTAAATTGTATGGTATGGGCAGGGTTAAGTGCTTCCATACGTGCAGAGAAGTTAAGTTCGGCTTATGGAGACAGAGTCACCTAAATTCCACATGTGAGGGGGGTGTCATGGGAGTCCAGTAGCCTCTTGCGTGCAGACTTTATGCCTGCAGAAAGCGCACTTAAGTCTGGATAAGGTACATAGAGTTTGTATGCTTTCACCAGGGAGCGCTGGCTACCAGCTACATTCCTAGTAGGTTAATGTACATTAGGAAACACAACATAGTGATTCATAACCCTTTATGGACTGGATACTAGCACGGACCAATGGCGAATCTCCACTGGATCCAGCCTTCTGTGCAGGTGAGGAGAAACCACTCCCCTTGCACACATGGCCTTACGCCACCAGACCACTACCATGACTTCTTCAGAAGGTTATGAGGAAGGTTATAATTAAGATAAAAGACTTACCTGCCAGTGCAGAAATCTTTGTGAGGGAATCGCAGCACAGTCACTTTCTAAAATGGAGACTGCCGACAATTGCCGGCTGACTGCTGACTTATATACCAATTCCTTATAATGTTACATTGTGCCCATTTCAGCTTTAGTGTCATTTTACTTCCAAAAGCTGAAGATTTTTATCCATACTTAACAAAACAAAGTCTTATTAATAAAAGAACAGAAGAAATGTTTTTATGTGCACCTTGCGTCAGCTAAGCCGGTGCACCTTAATGCAGTGATGATATGTTAGGGGAGACAGTTGTCAAAGCTTCGTATTACTGTGATGCTGTAATGACAGCCTGTCGGCAGAAAGTAGTCCTGTTTCCTGAAATCGCACGTTGCACCGTTGATTTCTGACATGACACTTCATTCACTCTCTTTGCTTTTGCTTCTTCGTTCTTATACAAGAGCAGCTGGTTGCCATTTTGTTTCCTAAGTGATTTCTGTTTTTTTTGCCACTTTACTAGAGTGCATTTAATTGAAGCAGAAAAAAATGCTCATTGTAAAATAACATTCAGGGTTGAAGTTAAGTCAGCTCTAAAATGCATTGCACTCTGACTTGCAAAAGAGATTTCAACAGAGATATGTTTTGGTTGTACATTTAAAGAGGATAAAGGTCCGAGTAGGATATATTGCCTATATGTATTATACTGTGAACTTGAAAAAGATCAGCATTGTTGTACAATATGCTTTATACTTTGACAGACATAGACATAGACTGTCAACATAGTCCAATTGTTAATCTTTTTTTAACAAATATACCTGGGCAAAACTATGTGGAACTGCACATTTCAATTGTCCTTCTGCAATTCTGAATTACATTGTAACCCAAAAACCTGCCCATTACTTGTGTGCTATAAGCAAAAGCAAAGTCTTTTACAGAGTTAGAGTTAGAGTTCCAATGCTGGATTCCAGCTGTATCTGGACTTCCTCACTCACAAGGATTTCCGACAGCAGACCCCTACCTTAAGACTTTCTGCTGTCACCTGGATGCACTGGCTACCAGCTACATTCCAATTGTATAGAGGGATGCATTATCACTGTATATAGTAGTCATTTGTACTGTATATAGGGGTTCATTTGTATTGTATAGTGGGGTGAATTTGCATGCATCACAAATTGCGCGAAACTTATTCCCAACTTACAATGAAGTTCTTAAAGGTTTTCTTTAAATCCCAGCTTCAATCCCAGGTTGTCAAGCATTGTGAATATTTTTTGCTTAGTAAATTATACCTCACCAATGACTAGAAATACCCTGATGTTATTATTATTATTATTATTGCTTATATATATAGCATCCGCAGCACTTTATAGAAAACATGTGTTAGAGACATTGGGCCTGATCCAGAACAACACACGCTTGCGAGATAATGCTGATCATAAGCGTCAAATCGGCAGAAAAAACGCACCGTGCATGCGCCTGGTGACAACTTCCGGTAGTGAAACACTGATTTTCGTAGCTGCGATTTCATCTGTATACTTTGCCTTTTTACTGACGAAGGGGCGTGTTTATATTATGAAGTTCATATGGACGCTGGAGTTAAGGAATATAGGCAGGGGGAGCCATTTAAATTGTACAGTATGGGTATGCTAAGCGTCGTTTATACGCAAAGAACGTACGGACGGCCGCAGGAACGAACACAAAAGTTAGGGTAGGGTTTGCCGAGCGTATGGATGCTGAACTAGGTACGAGCAAGGGGAGTGCCTATTGCCGTGCATCGGTGGTACGTTCGGCGATAATACGCTACGCACACCAGCGTAGGTCTGGATCAGGCCCATTCACATTAGTCTCTAACACATACAGACACACACACAAGGGTTAATTTAGTCAGCAGCCAATTAGACTACCAATATGTTTTTAGCATGTTGGAGGAAACCAGAGAATCCGGAGGAAACCCACGCAGACAAAGGGCAAACATACAAACACCACACAGGTATGGCCTAGTCCGGGAATTAAACTCATGACCTCAGCGCTGTGAGACACAAGTGTGACTCACTGAGCCACCGTGCTGCCCCTGAATAGATCACATTATGTTGTGGCAGGGGTCAAATCCAACATTGCCATTAATTGCACTATACCCACTCCCCAACATTCATAAATGTTTAGCTGACCACAAACTATATGATAATCAGATGATCTGCCTGACTTTTAGGTAGCAAGGACTGTCAACTGATGCAACGATCTTTTTACTCTTAAAATTGTGACCATCTTGGCTAAATCATGACAGTTGAGAACTTTGCTTAAACCATGTAGCACAATTCATTATTACTTATTTAGGATGTATAATATCAAAGCCACTGGCCAACATTGCTGCCATGTGATCAGCATTAATTAACCTCCATCTCCGCACCCAAGATAATAGGAGTTTCTAGACTAGTAGCAGAAAGCAGGATTTACTTTTTTCTAATAAAACACTGATAAAGTCATCATCTTGAAAACGGCTTCTTTCTGACAAAAAGGGAGCTCTTTTGAAATAAAGCCATATTCACTGCATTCCTCCTTGAGTTAATGTGAATTTTAGTGCCTCCAATTTGAGATTGAAGTAGGGGCCAGGATAAAACCCACTGTGTGACAGTTGAATTTATAGATAATTGAGAATATTTCTGTCCTTGAATAATAAAACTGCAGAGATTTCCCCCCCCCTTAAACGAATGTGAATTAGGCCCTGATTTTAGCAGCTTAGTATAATGGAATGATGTCTGCAAAGTCTTTAGTGTAATGAACTCCAGTGTAATTAGCAGGTCACTCGCCCGCACCCCTCGCCCAGTCTTGTTTCCGGCATGACTCCAAATAAGTGTGCAGCAAAACAATGGTTGTCCTGCAGTTGATGCTCACACAAGATTATCTGGAAGGCAGAATTATTGAAATTGGGTCAACGTTATAGTTCTTTCTGTGCATATCAATCGAATAAAGTTGTTTTTTTTTTTTTTGTTTTTTTTTACTAATTTACATAGCCTCGCGCAAATGTTGTGCCATCTGACAGATGCTTAAAGCACTGTAGGATATGACAATTAAAGTAAACATGGCCATTATTTGCCGAAGCCTTCGACAGACGTAAAAGTTAAGAAAGCATATGTAAATGAAATGAGGTTTTTTTTTTTAACATTTTAAAGTGAGGTATCAGTTTTTATTTTAAATACACATACAAGTACAAACATTATGGTCCAGTTCTGGATTGCCAAACAGGCACCAGCCTGTGGAGCCTGCACCCCTTGAGGGCCCTGTGACAACAGATCAAAATAATATTGATTTGATGTTTAGAGAAAATTACAATCAAACTTTCATAAATTGTTTCCAAAAAATTAAATGAAATAATCAACTCAAAGAAAGGAAAACTTTGCACTAAAGACTAAATAGATAAAATACTATCTTTAGGTAATGTACCCATGTACCCATACAACTGAAAGTACATAACCCAAAGACATCAGAGTCACATTACAGTTTGTTTCTTAAAAGCTCATAATCTGTCAGCTGTCAGTTTGTGAAAAATGTTGGTGCAAGTGCAGCCTACGTCCGTGTAAAGTACAGTAGTGATATCCTCTCCATCTAACGGCTGACCTGCACACTACTTACAGTATCTCAATGTTATTGAACTAGGCCGGACGCAATTGTAGTCTGAAGATTCCCACTGCCCAGGGGCCTCCACAGGGTTTAATCTGGCACTGTTATGGTCATATCTAATTAATCCTGTATGAGATTTTGGAGTCATTTATTAATGAGACACATATCTTTAGAGATGATGGCTCCAGCTTTCAGCCAGCTATCCTAGAGCTGACCATTCCACCCTGTGTTTTCGGCTAACCTAATAGGAATGAAGAATATGTAGATTCAAACTGTTGATAGTAATTCTCCACAAGTATGGAACTGTCAGGGAAGGTGCTTCATTTTGTTATCCTCATAAAAGTCCATAATGCAATACAGTTTCCAGGCAGACAATTCTAAAATATTTCCCATCAAAGAGGCAAAATGGTCATTTAAGACCAGATCCAATTTTACAATACAGAAGCATGCAGAACTCTGAGTGTCAGCGGGGTCTGATTGCCAATCAATGCTGTATCCACCCTTCCAGGCATACAAGGGGAACCCACTCTAGGGTTAAAATGTCCTTGTTAGCCTCACTTAAAATGATAATGACTAGGAAGTCTGGATAAGGATTGACTTAATACCTCCACCCTCCCACTTACTGTACATGCTGTACACACCCTGCCTTGATATGGTGTTCTTGAGATTTGGTCACATGACTTCATACTATAGTGGGACAATAGTAGTCTTGGATTAGATATTTTAAAACTTTTGATAAGGAGGTCTATATTTTGGATAATATTTTCTATCCCTTCCATAAAATGTTTTAAAACTTATAGGACATTTTAGTGTTGGTTTAAATATTCTAAAGCACAAAGAACATGTCCTAACCCTATCTAATCCATAGATATTATTTAAAAAAAAAAACAAAAAAAAAAACTTGGAAAAAATCATCTTAGGAAAACATTGGGCCTGATTCTCATTTATGTGTGGAGGAGATTTACGCAAGTCATTTGCTGCTTCTTTACAAAGTTTTGCATAGAAGAACTTCCAGAAAAGGGGCCGGCACTTAATTTCCGCAAGTTGAATGCGCAATGCAGACATGGTTTAGCATGCTAAATAAGTGTCTGGGTTTGAGTGCGGACACAGATCTGTGCAGTTAAGTTAAAGTTGGGTTCTATACACTTAAGTATCCAGAACTCTGTAAGAAGGAGGTGTGCACTCTCTCTCCTCCATGTTTACTTTCAGATCTCAATGCGCATGTAAGTCGCACACAGAACTGAATCAGGTCCATTGTATTTATTACTTAATCAAAGAAAGAAAACCATTAAAAAAAGTGGCGTTTTTGTCATGTTGAATGGTCTAACAATATATATAGTAGTAGTCATGGTGATTAGAATCTAGAACCTTAAGCCTTGGTGAATGGCTAAAATATTTTTTAGACAAGGATCTCCTAAGGAAGAAAATTAAGGGAATCAAAAACCTGTAAAGAGCTAAACTTTTAACTGAAAACTCACCAATCTAACATTCTCCAATCTGTAGTTACAGAAATATCAAATGTAGGCAGTCGCTAGATGTTACCTGATTAGACAGAAAAACTTAAGCAATAACCAGGGGTAGGAGTTCTTGACATGGCTACAGAATGAAGAATCTGCAATATCTCGCTTAAGTCTCTTTGCGAGGGATGAATCTGAATGAATGTTTTAATCATGGCTGCATAAAATTCACTGCCGAGCAGAGAGAGTAAAAGGGAACGCATTTTAGTACCCTAATAACTCCTAACTCTAGCCTGGGATCATAATGTATGCGAGAGCAGTCCAGTAATTATAAGGTAATAAGTGGTTTTGTAAGTGCTCTAAATTAAAAGGAATTCACAGAGCTGCTGTAAGTCAAAGCTGAGCCACTTTCTTTCAAATGTTGGCCTAAGTCATGAGTGCAAAGGAAGTCAAGACAGTTGTATGGCTGTAATTAGTGTTAACAGTTGTAAGCTGCAGACATATTAGGAAAATGAGGCATTTACGGGACCTATTTTCTGTTTTTCTTTAAAGGTTGCAAGCTTCTCTGCACTTTAAATAACTACAGGATTAACTTAAAAATACAATATTTGTAACAAATCTTTGATGGATTTTTTTAAGGCAGTTATTTAAGATGGCCACTGACGTAAATTTGCCCTTTAGTATTTACCAGATGTTACGCTACGTAACTCTGAACACACGTACCAGCGTAAATATGAACAAGGGGACGTGCCAGAGATTCAGAGGAGGGGGGAGGCATTTAAATCCAGCAGTCTGGGCGTGTTTAGACAGTTACATACAAGCAGCCTGTACATACATCAGTAGTTACGCTGTGTAAAGTTAAGGTAGGGTTTGGTAAGTGTAAAATGGCCAGAGTACATAGGAGCGAGGGGAGTGCCTAGGGGAGTGCATAGTAAAGACGCTACAGGCATCCATCTTTACTTTGGTTCTGCACTGCTGCAAATTGACCAACTTCTACAATATACAAATAATTAAAGAAATAAAATAATGACGAGAGATTAAATAACTTTGATATTAGAAAGTACAGGGGTAGTTATTTCCTGTTTTCTTTTTACCCTTTTTTTTCAATTTGGGTGGAATTGCCAGCATAGTAGAGTCTGTGTAATCTACATTTCACATGTACAATTTTGCCTATTGACAAGCAGTCTTACCTTTGGGAAAGGGGATTTGGGCTTTTTAAAGTTTTTGTTTACAGCCTGTCTGTAACATTGCTAAATCTCTGTCATGGCCTTATGCTGATTACCTTCATGTACAACAAGAGTTATTGACTGATGAATGAATGATGTGCAGTCTTTAGCCCCTACAGAGCAATCTTAAAGAACAGGAAGCTTTCTTTTATTAAACGGAGCCTTCTCTTTCTTCTTGTCTCCTTATTACCATGCAGGCTTCTCTGCAGAATGTCAAGCAAAGATCGACACATTGATTCCAGCTGCTCGTCATACATCAAGACGGAACCCTCAAGCCCAGCTTCCCTGACAGACAGTATCAACCACCATAGTCCAGGTGGTTCATCGGATGCCAGTGGGAGCTACAGTTCCACAATGAACGGCCACCAGAATGGACTGGACTCTCCACCCTTGTACCCATCAGCTGCGGGTCTTGGCGGCAATGGGCCAGTCAGGAAAAGATACGATGACTGCTCCAGCACCATTGCTGAAGATTCACAAACCAAATGTGAATATATGCTCAATGCAATGCCCAAAAGATTGTGTCTGGTGTGTGGTGACATAGCATCAGGTTACCATTATGGGGTGGCTTCATGCGAGGCCTGTAAGGCTTTTTTCAAAAGGACAATTCAAGGTTGGTGCTTGTTTATTTTTTGTCATAATTTATAAGGTGAAGCCATTATGTTAGATCTTCAGTAACCTATTTACATCCACAGGGCATATTTGCCAGAACTCAATGATGCTACTGTGATTCCACAATACTCACAACTATCATTTGTATATTCACCATTCCAAAAAGCACTGATCAAAGGCACAGGTGTTGAGAAACTACAACTCCCAGCATGCTCCAACAGCTCAAGCAATAGATTATACCTAGCAAAGCATGATAGAATTTGTAGTTTAACAACCCCTGGATTGGCACAGGTTACTTATGCCTGACTTGAGTCTATAAATGCAGTTTTATGTATTGCATTTCAAATAATGTGTGTGTTCCTCAACCAAGGTTTTAAAATATCTAACAGTTAATAAATAAAGTGGCTGAACATGGCACATATATGAACAGTCAAAATACATGTGACCAATGTATTATATAATATTATATAATTTTTTGTCAAATTGTGACACGCAACTCTCTAGTGGTTCACTCAAGTGGCCCATCAAAATCAAAGCTGGTTCCCTAGAAGTTGATGTTTAAATAGTTTAATAAGGCAATAATGTATACAATGTACAATCAACACAGAAAATATTTTATACTTTTGAATGGTCTACTGGTAAAAGATTACAGAGAAGGGATAGGATATCAGCTTTTAAATATATTAAGAAATGTAACCAGGTAGAGGAGAGGGGTATTTATGAAAGAAAGAGAGGTATTAGAACTCGAGGGCATGTGTTTAAACTGGAGGGTCGGAGATTTAGAGGAAATATGCGAAAAAATGACTTTCCGGAAAGGCTAGTTGATAAGTGTTACAACCTTTCATCTGAGGTGGCAGAGGCTAACACAACAGAACAACCAAAACATATTTTGGATAAATATAAGGATGTCCTAAATTTTAAACAAAATTAAGAAGCAAATAGGGTCTAGGGTCAGTATAGTAAAAAATTTTTTTTAAAAAACATAAAAGTAAAATAAAAATGGGCAGACTGGATGGGCATTTACATGGGCATGGGCGCTGTTACATTTTATGATTCTACGCAAGGCTGGCATAGTGCATGGCCGTACACATGAAAGTAGAGTGCATTAGGGAATTCACAAAACATATGGTGATATAGCTGTTACTTACATTATATTGCTAATAAAGAAGAAATTAGAATACTGAACATACATACTGAACAATACTGAACACATCACCATGTGAAAACACTGGGGAATGTTAGTAAGGCTACTGTTGGCACTCCAGCTGTTGTGAAACTTCAAATTTCATGATGCTTTGTTAGGTATGCTGTTGGTGCATGCTGGGACTTGTAGTCATGGAGGTTGCCTATGCCTTACATAAATTCTAGTCAAATAATATAATGAAAAGTGTCACATGACTGGACATATGTAAAATTAGAGGCCAATAAATTGGTAAAATAGGCAAAACTTTCATTAGAGATGAGAGAGTAGGACTATTATCTTTGTATAGGGAAAATTACATTTAGTTACAGTTATTGGGCAACATCCAGACACCCACACATTTTACATGCGTGCAGGGGTCTGTAATTATGCAGTGTAAAGGGAAGTGCATACCCCCGATGCTCCCCTCTAACAGTAGTAAATCTGGACATTTACATGTCCAGAAGGCTGCCTTAAGTGTCACTCCTTTATCTGCGCCAGTATGAACGCGGATCAAATTATCACACCCCTTCATTTAAATGCCTATCCCTGCCTATATGGCGGAGATACGGTATTCATATATGAAGGATTGGCCCCTTCAGCGTACCTTCAGGCATATGTAACTTAGCTAATTACGTCTATAGGTACGCTTGTGGAACAGCTGGCGTACACATGCACCAATATTCCTAGTCAGGGGACTTACGCAAATGACTTCCGGAAGTCCCCTGACGTTCGTACCTCAGGATCCGGGTCATTGTTATTAGTAACATTTTTATAATAACCTAATTTCACAATAATTTAGCAATACAGCTTTATGAACTATGCAGTTTATTTCTTATCTCTTGTTTGAAATCAATGTTTACACATAAACCACTTTGGCAATAACAGTCACTGTGTAGAAATTGTTCTATAAACAGTGATCTTTCCTATTCAGCACAAACCCTTATGATATAACATGGTGTGATAACCGTATTTACATGAAGATAAATACATTTTCAGACAAGCGATAAACTCTTTAATGGATTCTCCACACGACCAGATTGGCTACAGCTTGTTGTGTTTACCAGTACCTGGCCCGTGCCGATCTAGAGCAAACGCATACCGCTTTCCATTAGAATGGAGAGTAAATAAGACTATAAAGCTTGTGGCTTTTGTGTATCATGATAACATTTTACTCGTTATCTGGAGTGGTGATAAGAGCTGCTTTTACCCACATTTGGCGTCACTCCGTCAATGCTCAATCTGGCTGCCCTTCAAGCGTGCCTTCTGGTACAGATGCCAACATAATTGCTAGTATCAGGGTTGAAGCTCGGAGTACAGTGTTATCACCCAAAGGTTTTAAAGCATTTTACTAATTATGGCATGTTCCCTTTACTAAATTCTATTACGACTTGCCCCAAACTCACAAACCATGGATGTCGGTCTCATTTTGTCCTGTTAATACCTGCTATAGGGAGAAAGTATAACATGACCAATATGTTTTGTTGGTTGTGTACATTTACACAGACAGACAAGGCAATCGTATACCCGTAAGTACATAGAGTTCTGTCACTCCCCATGTATGGAACTGCTGGGTGTACAGAAACATTGGACCGGAATCACACTTAATAACATGCTGAAATATACGCAGGCCATGTGTGTATCTTGTCGATTTTGAGTATTGCGCATGCGAAATCCAGATGTTATACGGGGAAACCTGTTACGTATGGAGTTTAAATGAGATGTGTAAGAAGGGGCGTGTCACTAATCCGTAAGTAGGAAGTTTCTAAAAGTGGGTGGGGGAGGCATGTAAATAGGGCAGTAGGGGCGGGGTTAGGCATGTAAATAGGGCAGTAGGGGCGGGGTTAGGCATGTAAATAGGGCAGTATGGGCAGGGTTTAAAATGCGTGCACATACTTTAGCAAAATCTGAGCAAACATACCCACAGAGCGTTATGGTAGTCCTATGGACGCGAAGGTCAGCAAAGAACGAAGGTAGTGTCATGAGAGTTGCCTTGCCACTTGGGAACTGCGCGTACTTATTTCAAACTTATTTGTGAATCTGACCCATTATCCGTATGTCCAGTGTTCCAATGCGTATATCAGGGTTCTGGGCATGCACCCTGACACTGTTGTTCTGTATCTGGCACTACAATCTTTTTTTTAAGATAATTATTCCAGAAACTGAGACCCTCCCCCCAAACATAACAAAGTAAATTATATAAACTTTAGTTATTAAATAGAGAGCCTTAAAGTTTTCACTTGTCCATGGCAGATGATGATGGAAGTCTCCAATTTGTTGTTTGTGCCTATATACATTATGGTCATCATTAGCCGTTTTATTCCTAAACTATTATTCAGTATCATGACACAACTTTAAATTATTATACACGTCAGACGTGTTTTGCTTTGTATTATGATAAACTATCAACACGATTTTTGTACACATAAAGTCACAAATGTAATAATTAACAATACAAATCAATTGCCCCTGACATTTTTGCTACTGTATTAAATTAATTTAAAATGTTATGCTGATATTACACAGTTTCCTAAAAATAATGTATCACTGCTTGACGCTAAAGAAAATTCTTCTTGACTAACATGTTGCAAGGATGACCCTCTTCCCTATAAGTAATTATTCAGACCACTCACTGCCTCAACTAAGTGTTCATTTTTCTAATCTCATTAACAGAACAATAACAAGACATTTTTCACACAGGTTTTAAAATAAGCATTTTATTTGACAAGTAGCGTTAAGCATTTATGGCATTCGGGTATTAAAATTTTACAATGGGAATGAGTTAGAGAGCTACGGGACTTGGAGACATAAATTAACGAAACTGTGTGATATAATGTATATCATACGAGTAGAAATTAAAGCATAGATGGAATGGATAGATAAATATAATTTATTAGCGATATAAGTCAATAATAAGCGGAACTGAGACAGCTAAGGTTACTCAAAGCTTAACGCTGTCCCATCGAAAATCAAATCAGCAAAGGTAGGTAGATATGACCGGGTGGTCAATAATGGTCTTAGAGTTCTGTTTTTTGATTTGTAAATAATTGAAATCAATTTAATTGAATTATTCTATTAATTGCAAACATGGGATTTGATCAAATTTATGTGACTGATTCACAGTTGCAGTTACACTTTTTTTTTAGGTGCAAGTGTAGGCCTGAACAATACCATGCTTAACTGCAAGGGGAGTTAAATTTAAAGTGTAAAAGCAGAATTACAATTGAGAGGTGAATATTCTTAGCTCAACTCTATTTTATAGATTAAACAGAAAGCGATTTAGTATTTGAATTCTATGTGTAAAAGTAAAGTATTTTCCCTGCATGCAAGACATTTCAAATGAATTAGCCCCCCTTACTTTGCAAAATAGTATACCTGAGCCTTTACGTACATCAGTAGTTACGCTTTGAAAAGTTAAGGTAGGGTTTGGAAAGTGTAAAATGGCCAAAATACATATGGCCGAGGGGAGTGCCAAGTGGAGTGCATAGTAACTACAATAACGTAAATATGCTACGCAATGTAACGTATTGGAAACATAGCTCAGGATCTGGCCCTAAGTGTATAAGATACAAACCTCTTCCTATATATATATATATATATATATAAACTTTAACAGCAATAGCAGTATCCTTGTTGACATGTTTTTTTAATTTATGAAAAGATGGTATACTCACTTTAAATGTAGCCATTAATGACGCATGCTGAGGACATCAGAACGCCCAGATTTGTATTTTGAAACATTTTGCTAATATACATTTTCTAGCCTTCTAATGCCAGCTGCAAAACCACATTAGTTGCCACTAGGAACATACAAATTATCTTCTGGCAATTGACGGAGGAGATCTGTCTGGATCTTGTGCTTTTAACTGCCAGGAAACTATAAGATTCTATTAGCAAGTAACAAAGCAAAATACGTTACAGGCTAACTTATTCTGCAAATAATTATTTTTGCTCATCAGTAAACAGAGCCAAGTTTCTTAGGTTTTATTTGTGGCAAGAATAAGGTTTATTTCAAATGTATCATTCGTGTCATCCTAGTTTAGATATCACAGCTACCATGTTGGTTTTGTTCACTTCAAAGCACAGATTCATCTAAAACCATGGAGGGGTACAGGCATAAAGGAAGATCATAGTATGTGCCCAGTTAACCATCTGTCCCTACCCAACCTCATCTGGATGTACAAATGGCCAAATTTTTTTTTCCATGTAATAGCAGAGTAAATTTGTATGGGAACCAAAAATCTATATTTGAGCCTAAAATGTATGCATGATTTCCTTTCTGTACAAATACCCATTACAGAGTATTCTTTACGTGCAATACAGATTTCTGCGATGTCCCTATTTTATGTGGGGACAGTGCAGATATCTTCAGTAGGATCCTGCACTCGTAACTCCTTACGAGTAAGGGGAGTGGCCTCCCCTTACCCGTATAGATGTTATAATGCAGCGGGGATGCAGAATTGGATTTCCGCGGCTGTTATAGTGAGTGCTTCTACCATAGCAAGAGTGGAGTTCTGGATCTGGTTAAAGGACTTAGGGCTCAATGTGGGGTTTTGTGCATTTCGGTTGCAGCCCCCGCTTAGAAATTCTTATTTCCGAAATAGGGACATCCAAAAGTTCCTATTCAGATCTCCCTGTTTCAAATACCGCCCACTTTATAAGTTTTTTTTTCAGAATGGGTGAGTGTGCCGATTAGCATACTTCGGACTACTTCACCCATTCTCATTCGGAAACACTGCTGCCACCAACATCCTGCCACCACCACTACCGCAGGACCACAGGGAAAGGTGAGTAACCTCTCCAGGGTTCAGGGAAAGAAGAGTTAGGGTCAGGCTGCAGGGGAGGGAGGGTTAGGGTCAGGCTGTGGGAGATGGTGGGTTAGGGTCAGGCTGCAGGGAAGGTAGGGTTAGTTTAGGGTCAGGATGCAAGGAAGGGAAGGTTAGGGTTAAGGTCATGAGAGGGAAGGGTTAGGGTTAGAATTAGAATTAGGGGAAGGATTGGGGAACTTTTTTCTCTTACCTTTTGGAGCACCAAAGGTTTGAAACTGGCTGGGAGGAAACTGCCCTATTGAAATAGGGTCGTTCTAAGTGGGAACCCACACCAGTGCGCATTTTTAATTTTAAAAGTATGTGTTCGCTAAACACATGTACATTTTTGTCATTTAGTATCCGTCATTGCGCGCTTACAAACCTGCAACAGGCCAAATCTTGGATCAAATCCAGAGTTCTGATCCAGCTGATCTTTTGAAGAATCATGTCTGTATCATGCTGTTGAAGTGCTCAGCAGCATCCGTCGATATGTTGGAAGGGGGAAAATGGGCTGGCATGCACACTGTAAGTCTTTATACCGACATGTAAGTCATTTAGAGTCATTGGTGATATGCCAGCCAGCAATATAGTGTACTTTAGGTATCATTGGCCTGCAGAACCTTGATGTGTCTTTATGACTGAAATACTTATAGCTTTACTTCAGGCCAACCCATGCTCCCCTCTAAACGGCCTTTTACATTGGCCTCTGACCTCAGATCCCTCTTAATCTTTTTCTTGGGGATACAGTCACCCCAAAGTCAGAGTCCGGGATCCAGACCATCATCTTGAGTGAGTTTTGTGTACGAAGGAGATTTGTGAGAGTGAAGAGGGGGGCTTTCTTACCCCCAAATCTGCCCTCTGTGCTTACTGATGTGAGTACAGACATTAAATACAGATTTATAAATCATGGTAATAATTTCTAAGGAGTATAACCAGGGCCGGATTGAGGACCATGTGGACCTGGGGCTGAAAATTATCAAGAGCCCACACTATGCTTTGGAGGAGAATGTCATTCTTATGCACTGCAGTGGGAGGCCTGGAGATCTGCAGTGTGTGTGTGTGTGGGGGGGCCTATTTTCAGATGGAGGCCTGGGTCTGTAGTTCCATTAGCCCCATTGTTAATCTGGCCCTGATAATAATAATATAATTCCACAATGATGCCAATTCAAGGTTACTTTGTGTGTCTGTTATACAAGAGAGAGAAGTGCCAATTCATAACACAATATCCCATAGCACAATGCCAATATATAGAAAATTCTGACACTCTTATCTGCGGCGCTTCCCTGTTGACAGACTTCTTTATCATGGCCACTTAGCACATTTTCAACAAACGCACGTCTCCGCTTCTTTCCGTCGAATTAGCACTAGCCGAGCCTTTCACTCAGTCCTGCAATCCGCTAATGTGATATTTAATGAGGAGCCATCAGTCCGCAGAAAGGAAGTCAATATGAATCAGTGTTTACAAAGTGTGATTAACTCTGAAATATTTCATCAATGCTCTGGTCCCAGGCAGACTTTATGCTAATTACTAAAATGCGCACATGGATCTTGGTGGGGGCCAAGGATGAGCCCTGGAAGTTGCAAACAAGAAAAGTAAGATTGCAATTATGCTGTGACTGTCTCTCATGACAATTTATGCATTTTCAGCGCTGACCTCCCCTCTCCCAAGAGGCCAATAAACAGAATGCATTTTCATTAAGATACTAATGCACTTAATCACGGGGGGGAGGGTTACAAAAGTAGGGAGAGTTCTGTAAGCAAGACAAGGCTAAGCTCGAGCAAAACAGACTTTCTGTTCCAATTGTAAAGGACTCGTGGCCTCATTTTCTAATAACAGGACGTGGACATTTTAATAAATCATGGCTACAGCTTTATTAACCTTTTAACTTGTAACTTTTAACCATTCACTTGCGTATGTAAAGTAGGAAGCATGCAAACGAGACGTTGAGAGGATGCTGTTTATAGCAAGACGTCTGGACCAACAGCTTGACCTCCGCCCCCAGCAAGCTTTCTCAATGTATTATCCAAAGAGAAGCACCAGCTGTCCTACGAAGTCTTGGAAGAATACAATATAGAACCCAGGGCACAAAAACAATGACATTCAAACTGAGATGGGAAAAAAAAACACAATATATTTTTTTTTGTTTTGTTATTTTAAATAAAAACAATTTAACAGAAGTTATTTCATGATAGAGATTTTAATATTAAGCAGAGACAGAGAAAGTGACGGCAGATAAGAGTCACATGGCCCATCCAGTCTGCCCAGTTGCTTTTTTTTAAAAACCCCATACCTGACTGTAGACCCTATTTGACCTTCAATTTAGTTTGAGATTTAGGATATCCTTCTGTTTATTCCAAGCATGTTTAAATTGTTTTATTGTGTTAGCCTCTACCCCTTCAGATACAAGGTTATTCCACTTATCAACCACCCTTTTAGTAATCTGAAGAGGTAACGCAGATTAAAATACAGTAGAAGTGTAATGCATATTTTATAGGGTTGTTAATTATAACCCACATCTAACTATAATAAAGATATTTGAAGTCTTCAAAGAGTCACGTAACTATTTTAATGCCATATTGTATTATGAATGGGATATAGCGCTTTGAAAACTTTTAATGTCCATATTTTATACTGCTAAAGTGTAATTATAAATAAATATCAAGACAATGGACCGGATTCAGATTTAATAGTGGAAATCTGCTCACATGGAGATCAAATTCTGCATGCAAGAGAACAGTGCACGCCCGGCACTCACATATGGAACTTTGGTGACTTCCGTGCTTAGAACCCTACCATAACTTTTTCACATTAAACACTGTGTGCACAGAATGAATTGTTCTATGGAAGTGTTTAACCCTGCCCATCCTGTATAAACTACCGGTGGCTGACACAATGCTCACACCAATCACTCCATACATACGAAATAACGACACTGACCACTTTATTTGAATTTTTAAAGGGGCACAAATTTATTAGATTGGAATTTACTTTTGTATTGGATATAGAATTACGAACCAGAGTTAGCTAAAATAGCATGTAGGGGAAATCAGCTAGAATAAAGATGATATGAGGACAAGCAACCCCTGTCCTCGATGCCCCCCCCCAGGCTAATGGATCAATCTGAGTACTAACCCCCTTCACAGTGCACACCATGGTTGTACCGCATTGCCAGAACGGGACCCAACCACAAGGCTTGGCCTTCTAATTAGCATTACCAAGCCCATCCACAGCGTTTTGATTGCATAAATCAAAATTAACCCCAGTGGAGCTTGGTGTGAGTCATTACGCAGCCGGGTGTTTATGAGTTTTATGCTTAGCCTAGCATTCAGTTTCATCAATTTAAATTACCTCTCCCCACCCAAACTGCGTATTCTCGACTGTATGGAGAACCTTTAAGCCCCAACGTACGGAATGTTGAACATACGGAAATCCATTTTGTATGTTCATTGTTCCGAAATGTAAGGATTTACCTTGTGTAAGGATGTGAAGTATGATCGCACACACCCTGTCTTACACACGTTGGGCCTGATCCAGAGCTACGATGTAGCGCTGAGCGTACTAACGCTCAGCGTTACATCGCTGACTCCCCCTGGCACTCCCCCTGTGCGGGCGTATGGCCCCTTTCTTA
>WWET01000090.1:701060-724651 GCA_011038615.1 Limnodynastes dumerilii | reverse complement strand
CCTCCCCCCCCCCCCCCCCCCAGCCGTAACGTGAGCGTAGGGACGCTGGAGGATGTCCCCTCCAGCATCCCTACGGCGCTACTATGGACGCCCAATCTACGATCGGGCGTTTCCATAGTGACGCCGGGCAACATCTGCCCGGTGCATGCGCATTAGGGCTACGGCGGCCGTAGCTCTGGATCAGGCCCATTGTCTGCCTAAGTCTGCTGTCATTATTAGTTCTGGATCCAGTCCAATGATATTATCACTAAGCAAACATTATGGTAAAGGTATAAATATACACTATTTATTGCAATTTTACAAGACTTAAGCTGTAGATGTAAAATGGGATTTAATATATGTTTTCTTTACGAAACAGGAAACATTGAATACAGCTGTCCGGCCACGAATGAATGTGAAATCACAAAGCGTCGACGCAAGTCGTGCCAGGCCTGTCGCTTCATGAAGTGCTTAAAAGTTGGAATGCTGAAAGAAGGTAGGGCACAACATTATACCTTATGAGATCATTGTTCATTTATACTGCATATAACATTGCTTAAATTACTATAAGTTTTCCGGTTTCTTTAATTTGTATTGTTTGCATGTTTGTTGATGTTTTAATTATAAAAATTTGCAATATCTTACAGCGATCTGGTAACAGGGTAACTGGTATATAGGAGTATAGTTAATGACAGACAATTGCTAATTGGCAACATTTTGAAATTAATATCAGGGAGATTGTGATAGCTCCCTCCAATTGCTGTACCAAAGGGGTGTGTTCTGTGAAAAGTTCCACCCATGGGTGTGTCTAATGCTGCCAGGAAGACTATTTCATAATAAAAAGGGCAGCATTAATTTTTATTGATTGTTAAATTTTCAGTGAATAAATAATTTCAGTATTATTGTGAATATTGTGAATAGGAAATCCTCTGACTTCTTCATCTTTATATAAAAGATTTTTTAAAAATTGACACTGCAGCTGATTAACAAGAGACCAAACTGTATTTTTCATTGCTGTCTCCATTATTAAAGTCATGTTGCATTAGCTTAACTGCCAATCTTTGAATACATCTTGCCCTCCATACAGGGGAATGGGACACAACTTCTAAATTCTGTCATCATAAGACATTGAATTCTGGAGCTGAATCAGTGTCAGGGAGATTGCCAAACACTTCAGGGAGTAAGGGAGATCACCCACTCTTTAGGGAGTCTACCTGATATTGTTGGCAGTGTTGGCAACTATGCTTTAAATTCAGCCAGCAAAATTGCTGGTAGTAGGCCATTTTGCAATCAGAACTTGTGATTATTTGGTTACCAAGGCGATAAACCCTAGAGGGCAATTTACTGACCATTGCTCAGTAATGCACAACAACCTAGAGCTATAGCAGCCAATCAGCATTTAGCTCCTCCTTGACAAGTGCAAGTTAAACAATTTAACTAAATATATCATTGGTTGGTAACTCTTCAGTGCAGATTTAATACTTGGTATTTGTTTATAGCTCACAAACACTAAACAACATTGATATTAAACATTAACATTAATATATCAGTCCCTTAATATCTAAGTGTGATATTTCCCACTTTATCACTGCATAACCTCACACATATTGTGAGCAATACCCTGGCATTTTCATCTTATATGGTAAAAGTTATGGTCCAAGTTTATTTTCCTTCTGGAGGTAGCATGTTTATAGCTGTTTCATTGGGCTATGTAAGAATGTGTTTATTTGATTTGCTCATATTAAACAGGTTTCTCCAGTTTTATGGCTGTCAGACGGACACAGTTCGAACAGCTGCCTTTTAATTGGAGCTAAGTCAGTTGTGAGACTAGAAAGATGGCCAGAGAAATCCAATAGTGTCAGACACAGACAATGGGAGAGTATGAGAAGAGTGACAGAGACAGATTGTAGATGGAGAACTGACAGACAGAGGATTATTGGTGGTAAATAGGGATGAGAAAGAACTGTGGGATATTGAAAGATATCTGTAAATTGTGAGTAGAGGGAGGATTAAGGGGGTCAGGATGGGGGCAGGCTGGGGAAGATCCAAAAAAACAAAGTTAGGAAAAAGTCAGTAAAATGAATGTCAGGGAACTCCAAGAGTAACGCATAATTTGCAGCCCTGAGCATGCATGGTCAGCAAACTAAGAACCTAAACTTGCCATGTGACATAAAGGTAGCCAAGCAATGTAACAAAGCAATGATAAAGGCAAGTCAGATGCTTGGTTGTATAGGAAGAGGAATTAGTAGCAGGTAGAGAGAAGTAGAGATGTCACTTTATAAATCGTTGGTGAGGCCACACCTAGAATACTGTGTTCAATTCTGGAGGCCATATCTCCAGAAAGACATAAATACATTAGAGATTGTGCAAAGAAGAGCAACTAAAATGGTCCGAGGCCTGTGTCACACACCATACAAAGAGAGACTAGAGGAAGTAATCATGTATAGCTTGAAGCAAAGAAGGGCCAGGGGACATATGAGAGCAGCTTTTAAATATATCATGGGGTGTAACCAGTTACAGAAAGTTGCATTTATTAAAATAAGTGATGTATTAGAACATGAGGACATGTGTATAAACTGGAGGGTGGGAAGTTCAGAGGAAATGTGCAGAAAAATGACTTTACTAAAAGGGTGATTGATAAGTGGCATAACTTCCCAAATGAGTGATTAACACAAAAGAAAATGTAAAAGTGTTTTGGATAAACATAAGGATTTCCTAAATCTTAAACTGAATTGAGTGTCCAATGGGGTCTAGGGTCAGTATAGTCTAAATAAAAAATACTGGGGAGACTGAATTGGGGAATGGGGACCAAGTGCCACATTATATGTTTCTATGGGGGTTATGATTAAGGGTGATGGGCTAGACCAACTTTGTAGGCAGAGGGAGATATTTAAATTGTACAGTATGGGTCGGGTTAGATACATCAATTATATCAATCCATGACGTACGTCTGTACTTACGCTTTGAAAAGTTAAGGTACGGTTTAGAAAAACATAAATCTAGTAAATTAAGTATGAACAAGGGGAGTGCCTCGGGGAGTGCATAGTACTTACAATAGCATAAATACGCTACGCCAACGAACGTAAAAACAACTTAGGTCTGGATCTACCCCGATGTGATTATATGAATACTTTCAGTGCAGATTGCAATCCCTCTAAGATCCTAATAGTCTAAAAATGATTCTGCTCCGAGTCACTATTATATATGGCAGGAATCACAGCAGTTCACAGAACAAATCATGGCATAAGGGAACCTCTAAGCAAACAATATAAAACACAGTCAAAACCACGCGTCTTTTGAAACTATTGCAGAAAAGGCCGATGCCAACTCAGACGTGAATTAATAAAGCTTGCTTAATTTCACTGGGATCACATCTTAAGGCAACAGATTGATTATAAAAATTAGGTATATTCATTTCTAACAGAGATAACTAAATTCGATTATAACTATCTCAAAGTACAGCTGCTATACAGACATTATAGTGGGCACTTTTACAAAGGGATCTCTGCCAATTCCATAGTAAAAAAAGATGATGTGTGATTAGAGGAGCCGCAAGTAATTCACAGCTGGTAATATAGTACAGAATACAGTCTCAAGCCTGACCTATAGGGCTGATTCAGAGCTGCACTTACACCATTTTTTAGGTGCAAGTGTAGACCTGATCAATACCATATTGAACTGCAAGGGGAGGCAAATTTAAATAGAGATGGCAGAATTAGAGTTGAGAGGTCTTTAAAGACTGCACAGAGTCAATCTACGTACTTAACTGGGCTTCTTAAGTATGAATGTGGCCCCCAAATGAATTCCCCCTTATTCTGAAAAATGGTTTACCCGAGCTGTACACTTGCACCTGTTTTGCCCTTAATCCCAAGCTCTGAATCAGCCCCTAGAAGTAGGACCACAGTGTAAATCACACAGTAACCTCATTACATTTACTTATATAAGACATGGGAATCTTTGGGCTATGTATTTCACTGAAGCTTTGTTGAGTCAGCCCAGTACCGAGTGACATTCTGTCTCTCTTTTCCCTTCTCCGATATAAACACATTCTCTGGTTCCCAACCTGCACTGAGCTGTATTAAAAGCATTCTCAATCTTAAAATACACCTTTACCCGTAGATAGACATCTCAGGTCCTGCACGCTCTGAGATCGCGGAACAGCAAATCTATTCAAATGTAAATCTGTTCAATTCAATTACCTGTCCATAATAAAATTTGCTGCTTCAAACTCTATGTTGGTCACAGTGCTCGGGACATGCTGGTGACTCAGTGGGCCTCCAAATTGACAGTTCAAATCTATTTAGTAGGAAAAAAATAGAGATGTGCTATGTGAGACACTCAGGATTGGACTGGCACAGACGCTGCTGGGAGAAATTGCCAGCAGATATTACTGTACATTCAATCCAATCCTGCTTAACTTTTGCTGCATAAACATCAGTACATTGTAGGTTCTGGAGGTTTAACTTGGCTCATGGGTGCTGGTAGCCTGCCTTCCGTCCATCTGGCTTACACACAGCTAGGGGGCGCATGTGCAGGTGACTGCTCTTGTCTGTCCTCATAGTCAGGGACTGGAAACTTTTAGACTGGAGGGCAAATACAAGTGGCCCTGGATGTTTAATACCCACCTGCCCCCCCACTCAAATAATCAGACTCCAAATAAAAAATTCAATAGCTTACCCCTCCTGTGGTCCCCGCTGTTTCTTTACAAGCTTCTATACAGTGACTGGCTGCCAGTCCTCAGATAGCTCTCTAGGTCTGTTGCCAATTATTGTGGGGTCCAGCGCACCGATTGCGGGACTCCACCCCTTATGTGACATCACATGACCCGATCTCACATATAGGTGGAGCGCAGTGGACCTACAGTTATGATTTATAGTGGAACAATGTACAGGGAAGTCCTTCCTTGCACATCAGCCCAATGATGTGCATCCTGGTACAGCTCTAGAAAGGAAGTATCGACTCTGCTATCTCCTGACGCTACGTTGATTGTGTGGCTGAGGAGCATCTTCTTTTCCTTCCTTTTATCCGATATTACTTTGTGTTGAGAGAGCGGCCATACACCATATGGAGTGTGTGGCTGAGCAGTCTCTCTGCTGGCAGCACTTTACGTGGGGTGAGCAGCCGTACACTACATGGATTGTCCGGCTCAAAGAAAATTCAGAGGCAACAGCCAGAGAATAAATGCAGGGTCGCAATTAAGGGGGCACAGCAGGGACTAGTGTCCCGGAGCTGATGGGGCCTGACATTATTAGCACCGTCCCCATGCGCCATCACCAATGACATCACATAGGGGACGGGGCCCAGAAAATGTGTCCCGGGCCCCATAACTTCTGACAACAGATTTGAGCAGGTGCCCCCAGCTCATTCTGCCCCTGATCGTAGCCCTATTTTTACTTCAATGGGGCAATTGTATCAATATAGGGTGAGTATAATCACCTTGTTCATAGAAAAAGTGCACTGTGTATTATTATACTTTTCTATTAGTATAGATGTTACTACTTTGGCACACGGTACATTATGTCTCCCGCCTCCTCCTTCTCAATCATTGATTAAGTTATACTGACTAGTTAAATGCTGTTGAGAGCTAAAACATTTCAGAATTCATTAGCTGTTGGTGCTTGTCTGTAAAATAAAGTGAAGGTGAAGTGCAGAGAGGCCTTAAGAGGATTACGTGTACAACTCACATAATGAAAATGATTTACTGTGCAAATACCCTGCTGCTGAAGAACACCGACCCACACATATGCCGCTTCTATGGCAAGGGGTTGAGGGAGATTTATTTGCTGTGTTCCAATCACATGGAAGCCCAAGGTGTTTCTACAAAAACAGTAAAAGAAATATCAGTGCACATCTTTATTACATGGCAACTATCGATTGTTTTCCATCTTTTTTTTTCCTTTACGCCACTTCCTGACAAGGAGAATGATGAGGGAACAAAGCCTGTTTATTTTTAGTATTGTTAGGGCTCTAAATTCTGAACCAAGTAGCAGCCATGTTATTAAAAGCTTCACAGAATTGAGAGCTTGATCACCAGCTTAGCATCTTCATTTGGAGAGGAAGTGACATCATCAATGCTCGCCAACATTTTAACATTTAGAATTGGCATAACCAGTCTGCCCAAAGCATATCATTCTGAGGCATTTAGTCTTCGGGTTAGATTTACTAAGCTGCAGGTTTGGAAAAGTGGAGATGTTGCCCATAGCAACCAATAAGATTCTAACTGACATTCTTCAGTATGTAAAAGGAAAGTGAGAGCTATAATCTGATTGGATGTGGGCAACACCT
Organism: Limnodynastes dumerilii; assembly: GCA_011038615.1. NCBI lineage: Eukaryota > Metazoa > Chordata > Amphibia > Anura > Limnodynastidae > Limnodynastes > Limnodynastes dumerilii. The sequence goes on along the minus strand of WWET01000090.1, from coordinate 718,387 downwards.
CCACTTTTCCAAACCCATAGCTTAGTAAATGTGTCCCTTAGTCTTATCATCCACAGGGTTAGGGTTAGTTTGCCCAAACCCTAACCCAATCATTCATGGTTATCCATGTCCTAGGCCTGGCCCCATAAATTGGGCCCCATAAATATGACCTGATCATGATGAAAAGAGTAGCACTGGATGTACTCAATTATGGGCCAGTGAGGGTGTTGGTCTAATATTGTCTGCTTTGATAGGGTAAGAAGAACTAAAACTGTTGTGTATTACTCCCCCCTCCTCGAAGAGAACAGAGAGAGAAACTTGATCAACCATTTGAATATCGACTTTTCGGTCAGTGCTTTCTTGTTTGTAGACAGCTGAGTGGATACCTGGAAGTCTTGAAATAAGAGGTGTCTCATAGCTTAACTAAATATAGGCCATAATTGCTCACATGCACTTTGAATGAACTGTGATACATTTAAGGATATTTGAAGGTACTTAGAAAAAATTCTCCTGCCCAAAATTAATTAAATGGGAATTTTTATTTTGCATTTAGGAATTGTTATGGCTGCCTTTATATGTAGCCTATGTATATTTAATATAATTTATATTGAAAGTGCCAATTTAGGACATGTACCCACCAAATCTTGGACCTGATCCACGTTTCTGTCTGACACACGACTTATGCACGCGGTATGGGTATGTTGGGTGTTTTGCGAATGATCCGGACAGATGTTACACATCAGAACTCTGAAGGATTTCCATACGTTTAGAGATCCGTATGATAGAGCATGCCACCAATCCGTACCACTGAGTTCCGGTAAAGAGGATGTGGGAAGGTATTTAAAATGAGCAGTGTAGGAGGGGGAAGCACTTCCATATGTGCGTGCATTCCATACGCATATGAAGAACTTAAGGTAGGCTTATGGGCACGGATCAAAGTCCACACGCGAGGGAGGAGGGGTGTCATGGGAGTGCACTGACTTCTTCCCTGCGGACTGTAGAAACTCTGTGCGGATCACGCACGCAATTCTGTATCAGGTCCTTTGTCTGTAAGCACTGTTCCCCAATTCTGACTTGCAAAAGTGCAAATTTGCTCTTTGTTTTGCAACTTACTAAGGGCCGTATTCACTTGTGCTTCTTAAGTGCGTATAATTAATAAATGAGCTACTATGCGTGTGTAGTAGCTCTTTTACGCAATCTATGTACCATTTAGGTAGTTTAGGTAGCAGATGGCGTGCTAATGCCGCCTCAGGGAGGGAGAGGGTGGAGGGATTTTGATTAGCCGGTGAGTTCAGCGGGATGCTTTCTCTGTGCGTATATTCCTTCTTAAGAAGGAATATACGCACAGTTACTTAAGGAAGCGGTTCCTAAAAATGTGGGTGTGTCAAGAGGCAGGATGGGTGAGTTAGGTGTAGATATGGCCGTACCTAATACATTCTTACCTGTGAATCCGGTCCTAAAGGAAGACCATATTCGCTATGGCCGTAGGCATTTGTTGACTAAAATTGTTTTGGAAATGCAAATATTAAATGTAAAATAAAGCTTCAATGGTATTCAAAGCGAATATTTCAGGCTGCCGTGTCAGCTAATAACACGGAGTTGACCTCAGATCTGTTTTTATTCTAATGTTCTGCCTCGCAATAATATTCTTAAGGAGCTTCCTCATTAATGCGAGATATTAAACAAAGCACTTGCTCTGTAATATCAAGAGATAACACACCGCATTTCAACACGTCTGTTCTTAAAGCTAAGCCTTTTATGTGTTTTTAATGTGTTTTAAAGAGGCTGTACAAATTAAGACTTGATGTTATGCCAAGAAAAGCCTGTCATAAATCAGAAAAACTTGTTTATCCTAGTCTGTGATGACTGTACACAAAATATGCCTTATTCATCGCAGGAAGAGCGCCTCTGTTTCATTACTCGCAGCTTTTATGGCTCACGTATTCTCTGCTAATATTTTGTTTTTCCAGTTTACATTGCAATAATATCAATAATACTTTGAGTAGGCCAAAGGTTTCCTGGCTATATCACTGCAGTCTGACTCTGTTTCTTTTCTTCTTTTTGTTTTTGTTTTGTACTCCACAACACGACACGTGCTTATTTACTGGCTAGAGACCCTTAGGCATACCTTCCATTTGTTCCTATTTTGGCAAGACCGGCCCGATTTTGCAACCCGCAATAGGGGCATGGTTTATGGGAAAATGGTCTGATCTGCATGCCTAATCATTACGAAGCCTTGCTGCGAAGGCCGCATTACGAAGTAAGGACAGCCAAAAGTGGCTTTTTTTTATGAATGGGTGAATATGCGATTCGCATACTCACCCATTCAGTTTTGGGATTGCCGCAGGGGGGGAGGGACTTAGGGATAGGCTGCGGGGGTAAGACTTAGGGTTAGGTTGTGGGGGGGGGGACTTAAGGTTCGGACTGTGTTCAGAGATCCGTGTCCAGCTGCAAATATACGCACGCACGGTGCATGCCAAATTTCCTCACACCCATGACACTCTCCTCTCTCGGCCGTGCTCTCGGAGACTTATTCCTCCATAGACCACGTTCCATGTGCAGTTCTGTGCATATATGTCCTCCATCCGTGCGTATCTTGATCATCGCGCCCACTTTTCTTCATTGAAATGCCTCCCCCCGTCCATTCTTATTTAAATTCTCTTTAATATTTTTACATTGCAGATCCGGACGTATGTACCACTGTGTGATTCACAAGTCCGTCCGTGAGGTACTTCCGCGCGTATAGTCTACGTGAACTACGTAAAAAAAGTTACTATGCATGCGCAGTTTAAATGGACCTAAAAATACGCACGGAACAGGCCGTGAAAATGGATCTCTAAATACGGTTAGGAAGTGAGTTGGGGATAGTTACTTAGCTTTCGGAGTACCGTGTTCAGTGTTTCGGGGATCGATTGCTATGCATAAGCAATCGTGCTACCAACCAGACTCATAAAGGTCTGTGTGTGCACACACGGACTTAGGATCACACACACGTAAATCCATTCCATGCGAAAGGGATTCCGTGCATGCCATACTTTAATATGAGTTTACTGGATTGATCCCCCAGTACTTACGTAGTATTCATTTTTGGAGGCGAAAGTAGGCAGAGTGTGTGCAGCCAATAGGAGGGGGTTACGCATAGATAAATTAATATGTACTAAGACAATAAACATGAAATGAGAAGCGCTTCAATACAGCGTGCGGCCATTCCTCTTAGTCATGTTACAAGAACTCATTTTCCCAAGGATTAGAAGATGCCGGTATTGCTGGATACATAACCCTGCTTACACTGGGATTCCATTAAAAGTTAATCATTTTTTATGATGAAAAAATATAATTTGAGCCTTGTTGAAAGCCCTCCTCGAGGATCTCCATTTGTCACTATTCTTTAGTTTTCCATTTAAAGGAAGGTTATTACGCTGCCCATTAATATGTCGTGGACGAGGAATGAGGAAAGGGCTTCTATGGGTAGAAATATTTGCTTATTCACCGGAGCTGTGGTGACAGCCGTGTGATTCATAAGGGGAGGTGGGAAGAGACCTGAAGGATGTAGGACACAGTGTGGCATGGAATGTTTCCCCTGGAGCATATAGATAAATAGCCGTCCTTTGTTCCAGCACTCTGCCACTCATTAGACCATATATCAATATGGCACTGCGATTTGTCGCAAAGTGCTCAAATTTAATATAAATAGGACTTGTGGTACATTTAAATAAGGGTGATGTCCCAAAATGCTAGAGGACCATATTTGTTTGCATCAAATTTGTGCACACAGACTCTCTGTCTCTGTGTCTCTCTGTCTCTGTCTCTCTCTCTCTCTCTCACACACTAGTTTTCTCTGTCTGTCTGTCACTGTCTGTCTGCCTATTTCTCTTTCTGTCACTCTGTTTTCCATCCTCTCTATTTCAATTTCTCTGTTTCTCCCTCTTTTTCTCTCTTTTTCTCTCTCTCTCTTTTTCTTTCTTTTTCTCTCTCTCTGTATCTGTTTCTCTTTCGGTCTCACTCTGTCTGTCACTGTGTCTCTGCCTGTTACTCTTTACCTTTTTCGGTTGCTCTTATTTTCTTTCTCTGTCTCTATCTATGTATGTGTTTATCTATCTATCTATCTATCTATCTATCTATCTATCTATCTATCTATCTATCTATCTATCTATCTATCTATCTACCGCATTTCCCCATGTACAGGACGCACCCCTGTATAAGACACACCTTAATTTTGGGGTCCCAAAATTAAAAGTGCATCTTGTACATGGGGAAAAGCTCTCCCCCCGCTTTCAGGTTTCTTACCTTTGCGGATCATCCACATCTGGCCGCAGTCTGACTCCAGACCAGTTGTCATCCACCGAGCGGAACTGTGACCGTGGGACTTCATATCCCAGTCTCGGCCACTGCGGGACTTCATATTGTGGCCGCAGTCCTGCTTGGTGGATTTATCTATCTATCTATCTATCTATCTATCTATCTATCTATCTATCTATCTATCTATCTATCTATCTATCTATCTATCTATCTATCTATCTATCTATCTGAGCTTCTCTATATAATATTCAATTTAATGACCAAAGGTTGGGTATAGCGACATTCACAAAATTACTACCTGGACATTATTGCCAAACTTGCTTACATTTCTCCATGGGAAGGTAGATAACTGCAATGTTTGAAGCTCAGTTACACACAGTTCTCATCCCCTGTTGTGGGTTAAATAATATATATATTTATATGCAGTCTATGATGCAAATGTGCTGTAACCCACGGCAACCTTGAACAATCAAAGTTATATAATTTCTCATTTGCTGCTGTGTTACCAGTTGTGTTTATTAAACAGAATTATTAACACAAAATCCATCAGCAAAGTGCAGGATTTAATGGTTTATTTGCTCCCATACATATGCAATGACATCTCCCAGGGCCATTACTCACCCGACCTGCAGATTCAATGAAATTGGAAACCACGCCTCCTTGTGTATTGAGTGATGCACTGCCTGCATATCATTTATATTCCATTGCTGGACGCTCATGTATTATGGAAATGCCAAATGGTGTAAACTTGAATGTTTTGTACTTCATTAATTAACCAGTCACTGCTACACTGCAATGTAGGAGAAGCTCTGGGAATATTCCCTGTTACAAGAAAGACAACAATATTCATAATTCTCAGGCCACTCACATAAAACAACAGGAGAAGAACATAAAGGATAATGGAAAGCAATTGTAAATGATACGGTGGGACTGATTCTAAGTTGAGTGGATTCCTGTTGATTTGGGGTATAATTCATTTTCATACACTAAACAAGAGCCTACAAAGTCAAGTGACTCCTAGGTATACACCAACTATGGCACCTTACAGTTGAGGAAGCTAGGGACCGACTCAATGGACCGCGAAGACGGAAATAAGCATGAAGTGCTTTGGTAGAGGGGAAGGGGGAACTCTGGGATCCTATCGTTGGAACAACCTGAGTGGCTATTTTCCTCATGCACGGAACCAGAGGCCAAACTAGCGAGTAGTGGGCCTAGGTGCAAAAATTATGCTTTGGCCATGATGATTCCCCAGGTAACCCGGTGGGGAGTTTCGGCGGTGCAGTGATGAGGGCTGTGGACTCTTGTATCAGCGTGGGCCCCAGTGCCACTGCAGCTGATGCACCAATGGTAGTTCCTTCCCTGCACGGAGCAGCCTCATGTCTGCAAGAGTGCAAGATGGCCCACTCTGTGTGGACAGGTCGGCTGTTCTGTTGAAAACCGTGTCCTCCACGTAGAGCGGTCACCGTCCCTGGAAAGAGTAAAACAGCGGTTGCGCTATGCATAGCTCCCAACACTGGAAACCCCCCAAAATGGAACAAAATAAAGCCGCACCCCTGTTCTACCCCTAACTCCACCCAGTTCTGCTAACAAATGGCCATATTTGGCCAAGACCAGTTTTTCATGCACTCTGCTCATTTTGTGGGCCGCTATTCGGGACTGTCCAGCCTAAGATGGACAGTTGGGCTGTGCGTGCATGATAGAGAGGAGGGATGATCCCCTCCCCCAGTCTATAGACCTGATGTGTTAACGTAACTTACACCCAACTCATAACTAAGAAATGCAATTGCTGCACATTTAGATGTATCCAATAGTCTAATTACCTTGGGTACAAATTATACCCCCACTCTATTAGTGCTGAGCACTGCTCACAAATACTAAACAGCTTTTAATGTTTCTCTACAATTTAGAGATCAGCTAGGAAAGTCCAAGCTTCGGATTACATTTTACATTTACACCTGGTGTTTCATGCACTGTAACATGGTTTACCCCCAACTTTGGGTCGTTTCCGCCCAGAATCTTTACAAATACACAGAGAATGTGGATGTATTCATCTCACCAGCAATACCATACAAGTGGCTTTGCTATCACTTTAGAAAACACGGTGCTTTGCCCAAATTCCAAATGCCTCCCCAGCAAGCTGCAGCATCTGTTCCTGCAGCATGTCCCGTCGCGTGCCAGGCGATGATCTGATTTGCTACGTGCCTGTGTTGGATGGCATGGAGACGCGACCCCTCCTATGTACATCATATTGATGTACTGCTCGGCTATTACTTTACGCAGAGGTCAGACTGATCAATAGGAAGACATGTGTACATCATCTGCTGCAAAGCCGAAAAATGATAATGAAGCAAAAAGGGGCCGCGTTAATTCAATCTGAAACCTGTTTCTTTGTTTAACAAATGAATAATTCGTCATGTAATCAAAGAATTGCATGGCACCGACTTGTGTTTCGATCTGGCGGGGCCAATTAATCATAGAAATCAGAGGATTATTTTATGAGCACAAAAGATCTAGCATCTGAAATCCATGTGTTATTGATACGCAGAATTTCTACACAATCAATGTAAATATTTTTTTATTCCGGCTAAGTGACATTGATGTTACTGAAGGTTATTGCTGGAAAACCAGTTTCTAGCAGGTGCTAAAGTTTGCCGTATAAACAGTGGCATAAGAAGGTGCAGCTACTTCTGAGCCCAGAGAAGGGAGATGGGGACCCAGGCAAGCCGTCCAGCCTGCAATCATCAAGGACATGCCAGGAGCAACAGTGCTAAGCTGTCAAAGAGTGGCAGGTTAGAGAGCGCACATCACTCAGTCTATGAGCAATGAGCGCTGTTTATAAATAATTTTCCAGCAGAGGACAGCTTAGCTCTACCAGCTGGGGCAGGGCTTGGTAGAGAATAGCGCTAACCTCTCAGCTGCTTTCAGGTTAGACAGCACTCAGCGCTGTCTATGGACTAGATTCACTAAGCTGCAGGAAAAGAATAGTGGAGGTGTTGCCAATAGCAGCCAATCAGATCCTAGCTGGCATTTTCTAGTATGTAATAGGAAAGTAAGAGCTAGAACCTGATTGGTTGCTATGGGCAACATCTCCACTTTTCCTTTCCCACAGCGTAGTAAATCTGGCCCTATGAGTGCTGAGCGCTGTTTATAAATAACTTGCTATAGAGCTTTCACTTAACCCGCCCTGCTTACAACGGTCATTTTAAAGGGACATGTCTGATGCTGGCTATATACAATATGATGTTCCAGGCTGCAGAAATAGAGCTCCAGTAGTTGGGGACATAGCACAGTGGTTACACAATACCTAACAAGTCAGGTTAGACAGCACTCAGCACTGTCTATGGACTAGATTCACTAAGCTGCAGGAAAAGAAAAGTGGAGGTGTTGCCAAAAGCAACCAATCAGATCCTAGCTGGCATTTTATAGTATGTAATAGGAAAGTAAGAGCTAGAACCTGATTGGTTGCTATGGGCAACATCTCCACTTTTCCTTTCCCACAGCGTAGTAAATCTGGCCCTATGAGTGGTGAGCGCTGTTTATAAATAACTTGCTATAGAGCTTTCACTTAACCCGCCCTGCTTACAACGGTCATTTTAAAGGGACATGTCTGATGCTGGCTATATACAATATGATGTTCCAGGCTGCAGAAATAGAGCTCCAGTAGTTGGGGACATAGCACAGTGGTTACACAATACCTAACAATGGGTGCTGGGTTTTTTTTAACTGCCCTGCGTTCATCCTAATACGATGGTATCTTGTCGTTCAACCGGACTAGATATTCCAATTATTGGTTAATATAATATTGGGACCATTTAGTTGACATTCGTGAACTGCAGCAATAATTAGGCAATCTGATGAGCTGTATTATCATCATGGACTGGATCCCGAATTAGGTACACACAGCCACTACAGAATGGATTTACATGTATTATATCCATACCTGACAGGGTAGTGCACGTCCTCTCTCCTTCCCTCACACATTCGGAGCTTACAAGTCCGGATCCTTACCTTAACTTACTCTCAGCTCTTACTGTATGATTTAAATGCCTCCCCCCACCCAAAATGCACACCCACATATGCACAGCGGCAAACATCTCCACACGGAATCCTGAATTGATCGCACCCCATTCCTATGCATATCAACTTTGTTGACACATGTAGTCAGAATGCATAAGTACCCCGTTATACGGACTTCACGATCCAATCCCGTGTGTGGCCGACTTAAGTTTTAATTTAGTCTAACATCTCTTGTCTATTAACCCGCTTTAGAGTTTGTCATTGATCTGAAACACTTCGCAGCCCTAAATGTAAATATTTCTTCAGATTGTTTTCTGCACTAACCCATGATCAAAGAGCAATTAAAGTAATTATTATGAAGCGATTTGCAACACAGTCGACTAATGAAGCAACCAGACAGCGAGTGAGATAGGGCTTCTTCAAATGCATTAATTTCTCTCTAGAGACGTACTTTCCAAATGGGGATATTTTCATTTTTTAACAGCTTTAACTTGCTGCCTTAGCTCTAACACTATCTGATGATTTCTGGAAGGAGTCGTCATATGGTGTAATGCCAAGGGGCCAAGTTGGCTTTAAAATAAATATGAATGCATTGTGCTTACCCAAGAGTCCTTTTTGTGCAGATTTTGCAGATTATTAAGTGTTTCGCTAGTGTCAGCTGGTGTCACCTTACTTACTTATAGGTAACGGTCCACTACTAGCTATTTTTTTTATATTTTTTTGCTACCCACTAAGCCTTTTTTTCTTCTCAGGCTCTTTTAGTACAAGACGCTGATACAAGATCCTTAGTTTAAGATACAAGAATAGGGTTTCTGCAGTGTGGCTATTTAGAGATGAAAAAAAGGTTCCCAAAAGAAAATGATTATCGGTTATCTAATATGCCTGGAAAGTGCATAGGTAAGGCTTTACAATGGAATCGGCACTGCATGACTTTGCCTGTTTAAGAGTTATGATATCTTTTATGAAATCAGATATAAGGGAGCGCAAATTATTGTCTGCAATGATGTTAAATGGTCTCAGTAAGCCAGACAGTGGAATATTTAACTGTACAGTAGCTAGTCCACCCATATAATTAAGAATGGCTTATGTGTGTGTGCGTGTGTGTGTGTGTGTGCATATGTGTGTGTTTGTCAGGCCTGGTGACAAGGCGAACAGCTGTGATGGGCCCCAAGGTTTAGAGAGACCCCTAAAATCCACTATTGAGGAGGGATGGGGACCCCCCAAAACATGGGTGTACCAGGGCCCCAAGATTTCTATTGCCAGGTCTTGGGTGTGTGTGTGTGTGTGGTGGTTGTGTATATTTGTGGTGTGCACAAGGGTTGGTTTAGCCGTACTTGGCAACTGCCCAGGAGACCCTTGAAGCTCCATTGCGTAATACTGTTCCCTTTGGTAGGAGATAGATGCCGGTATGGGGGTGGGGCTTAACAACGCGATTTACGCAAATCGAGCCATTAAGCCCCGCTCTCTGTTCTGCTGTACTGTAATTTATTGTGTTCCAGGGTATGGGCGAAACTTGATGATGAAAATCACGTTATCGAGTTCCGCCCATCCCTAGTAACACTAGAGACAGTTCCTTGTGTGTGTGTGTGTGTGTTAGTCCACCCATATAATTAAGAATGGCTTATGTGTGTGTGCGTGTGTGTGTGTGTGTGCATATGTGTGTGTTTGTCAGGCCTGGCGGACAGCTGTGATGGGCCCCAAGGTTTAGAGAGACCCCTAAAATCCACTATTAAGGAGGGATGGGGACCAGGGCCCCAAGATTTCTATTGCCAGGTCTGGGGTGTGTGTGTGTGTGTGTGTGTGTATGTTAGGTGGTTGTGTATATTTGTGGTGTGCACAGGGGTTGGTTTAGCCGTACTTGGCAACTGCCCAGGAGACCCTTGAAGTTCAACAGAGCTCCAGGGAGAGCGCTCAACCCTCATCTCCATTGCTTAATACTGTTCCCTCTGGTAGGAGATAGATGCTGGTATGGGGGTGGACCTTAACAACGCGATTTACGCAAATCGAGCCATTAAGCCCCGCTCTCTGTTCTGCTGTACTGTAATTTATTGTGTTCCAGGGAATGGGCAAAACTTGATGATGAAAATCACGTTATCGAGTTCCGCCCATCCCTAGTAACACTAGGGACAGTTCCTTGTGTGTATGAGGGGAGTGCACTACTTTTCAGTGCACGGACTTTAGGACACGCAAACGACCATTCCGCACGAACTGACTACAGGCGGATGATTGTTATGATATCTGAATCCTGTAAAGGTAGCCCTTATTGCCTGCCCCGCCATTGGAGATCTACTTACGCATCAGAACTGCAGCATCAATCGTATGTCTGTAGTTGGCATGTGCAGAGTGCATTCGGCCAACTTACTTATGCATCGGGGGTGCATTAGTCAGCTGTCATTATTGTTTCGGGGTCCGGTCCTGCAAATCTGTATCCAAATTACATGAACTTATGTTCAGAACTCTGGGGTTACTTCTAATATCCATAATAATTAGAATAGCAAAGGCATCATTTTATATAATACATGGCTTTCCCTATAGATACTGAATCAACTTCTGCAAACATTATATATCATTTGCAGGAGTTTATACACACAATAATATCCATTTCTGGACCATAATAATGGCCAGTATGATGGTGCATCAGGAGACAATAGGGAGAGAAGCCTGGGAAGAATAACTGCTCTAAGATATGCCTGTATTATTCAGTACTGCATCCTGCTCTCTGCACCAGCTTTTGGCAGCATGAGTTCAGTAGTAAAGTGTACCTGAATTAGCAGTAGCCTGCCAGCCTCAGCAAGCCCACTGAGAGCATCTGTCTTGCCAGCACCTTTCTCCCGCTGTCTCCTTCGCAGGCTCTCCCATTCCTCTGACTGAGAGCATAAATCATCCACCTGTCAGGAGTGCAGGCTGCCTGGATTACCCAATGCCTGCCTTCATTTGGAGATGGTGTGAACGGAAGACGGTCTGCATTCATTTCAATGCTATTATAGAATTTCCAACAGCTCTAATGAGGAATCAAGGTGATGACAATGAAAGTCTTCATACACCTGGCTCTCATCGGCAGGCATATGTTGCAGACATCAAGGCTTATATTTAGTGGGAGAGAAAGAACTTTAACGGACAGGGAAGTATTAATAAACAGGACATTTCTATAATGTACTGTCAGAATCGGCAGGCGGGGGGCTCAATCTGGCGTCATCCAGCCAGGCACACCGTGCTGAAATAATGACACAGAAACATTCATTGCATTTAAAGGGGGACATGGTTTATTAATTGTGGAGGAATTATAATTGGTTGCTCATAGACGTATGAATAAGTGGCCTGATAGCAGATGGTACTGGGTGGGGGGGAGAGGTAAGCAGATAACTCAGGGTTGCCGACACTTCCGTAATTCAGGCATTGTCCCCGGTTCCCCCTCTGGAACTGTACTCCTACGTACGGATGCTAGATTCATAGTCCTACCCTAAGGGCCTGATTCAGTTAGCCTCTCATCTGGTTATTTTGCGGTGCAAATCTAATTGTGCAAATCTAATTTTTATTGGCATCTCATTGAGACATGCATAAAAATCAGCTACCGTAATAGACGGGATAAAGAGCACCGCAAACTGTTTCCCGTCTATTGCGGGGCGAATTTGTAATTGAATCAGGCCCTTAGAATTCCCTACGTGCGTACTACCACCTTGTACGTATGGGCTTGGCCAAGCCCTTACCGTATTATTTATTTAAATGCCTATTCCCTCTCATTGGGCCTGATCCAGAGAAACAGACAGGCAGAAATGCCGATCTGCGCATGCGTCGGGCAGATGTTGGCCGCCGTAGTTTGGGAAACCCGATCCTTAGGATCGAGCCTCCCTAACTGTTGCATAGTTATGGTGAGGGGGCCGTTCCTCGCAGTAACTATGCTGTAGTTAGTGTAGGTAGGAGGGGGGAGGCAGGCAAATGAGGCATGGAGGGCGGCGTTTCCGTAACTACGGTCCTGTCCCAGCGTAGTTACACTCGGTTACGCTGGCTGAAGTTAGGGTAATCGAGTGTAAGTACGCTGGGACAGGGGGAGTGTCGGGGGGAGTGCATAGATATTACGCTGAGCGTTAGCACGCTAAACGCAACATCGTTAGCCTGGATCAGGCCCATTATGCATCATCAATCCCCATCCTCATACCAGCATCTTTTTAATCCCTCCAAGACAAGAGACAGAAAGTCAGCAACCCTGAGATAACTAAACCTATGACACGTCAGTCTGATCGATCCAGATATAGGAGCGACTACAAACACAGGTGCCTGGCAGCAAATCCTATTGCAATGTTAGGGGTGCAAATGAATTTACATTTTTTGGTAAGCGGTGAAAATACTTTTCTTTTTCAGTTTACAAATACTAAAGAGTTTTTATTTTAGATTGCCATTTAGAGTTGAGCAAGGAAACATTAGCTCTGAACTCTATTTTGGTTTGCACATTTAGCATTTATGTCCCCTACAGTTCAACACGGATTTGCTGAAGTGCAGATTTGCTCCTGTTTCGCTGTTACTCCCAACTCTGGACGACATGTCCTGGCAGGGCCGCCACCAAAAAATTGCGTTACCCGGAGTCCGGGCTGCGGCATTCCACCCCTATGTGAAGTCACGCGCCATGACGTCACATGTAGGTGGAGCATGCACAGATCTGCAGTTATGATTCACAGTGGGCCGATGTGCAAGGGAGACCTGTTTTTAAGAAGTCCTCCCTGGCATCAGACCGCTGATTGGCAGCCTGGTACAGGAAAAGGTGACAGGGACTCCTCTTTCTCCTACCGCTGATACATGTTTCTGTAGAGCTGAGTACAGTATCACTGGGACCCAATCTTTTTACAGGCCAGATAGAAAAGTCCCAGTGCCCCCCCCCCCCAGCAAAGAAAAATTATCTTCAAGCACTTTAGGACTTCTATGCACCTGTGTTGTAATGGTGTCCTCTTTATATAGTTTATATAGCATTGATATTAATAGGTAAGTTGTTTTTACTATTCTTTTGGGTGGTAGATGCAGCCTTTTTAGTCATGGGAGTGTTGCACAAGTGCAAACAATCTCTGATGAATTAATCTCTGTCCTCTAGCTACAGGGGTATGAGCGTTATCATCAGAGGCGTATTTGCCGGATGAAAGGAGCCTTGACAGTCACCGCGGCTCAGCACGTCACGTCACAGAATATGCTGTCACTGGGCTATTTGAATACACTGACATGCTTATTATCATGTTTAAGACCACTGACAATGCTGTGTGCACACAATGGCATGTTTTGCCAATCAGCTGTACATGAAATGCATTTTCCTCTGCTCTGAGCTTCCGTATAATAAGCTGACAGCATTTAGTGTTCAGAGAGGTTTTATATTTTATCTACCATTTGTCATGTAAAGACAACGTTCCATTGTTATGTTTTATAAACAGAAGTGATGGTAAATACAACACACTACACTAACTGTCTGTTGTATAACATCGGCACAATAAATAATAATCATCATCGTCGTCATCATGATATCAATAATAGGAAGAAGAAGAATTATGATTTTTTTATTGTTATTTTTTGCTAATTTATTTTTAGGAAACAGTTTATAAAATTTTCTTCACTTAAAGGATTATTATTAAGCACAGCGGGGAAGTAAAATAATAATACTAATAATAATAATAATAATAATAATAATAATAGTAATAATAATGTTCTCCTCCTCTTCCATCTCCTACTCATTCTTCTTTTTCTTGTTCTTTTTCTTGTTCTTCTCCTCCTTCTTCTTCTTCTTCTTCTTCTTCATCTTCTTCTTCTTTTTCTTCTTCTTCTTAATAGTAGTAGTTCTTTTTAAATTTATTAGTATTGTTTAAACAATATTTTATTATTATATAACGATTTATGAAGGTAGCCTATTCTTTCTTTTAAAAACATAGTTATTATTTTCTTCTAATATTAATGGAGATTTAAGATTAATTGACCTGTTTACAAAATATTTGTTTTCCTAAAATTTCTGAAAAATGTTGTAAAAATGAGTATTTAGTTATGGAAGGAAGAACTCTATTCCTTTTCTACCTTTTCCCTCATTCCCATATTTTGCAAGACGTTTACAAATCTTTAGATGCTAATGGTGGAGAAATCTCTTTGTTCCACCTTACAACCGTGGCTTTGCAAATCGTTCAGAATATCACCAGTCCTAAGTTTTGTGCCTGAATTCTGCGTTTTCTGTAAATAGACTTCTTGCTCTGCTGTTTTTGTCCAGCTTAGATCATCTCCTATGTGAGCCTGACCGAAAACACATAGATATTAGGTCAACATTGATTCTCTATAAACACATGTGGGAGACAGACACCCACGTGATCAATACACAACACAAATGCAAATTGTCACTAGCAAGCAACTGCTCTGGGCAATGCTTAATCCGTACTCCACGCATTTACCCTAAAAATACTAATAAACAACACAAATCTCCAATTATACTAAACTCCAAATCCCCTCCCCTCCCATGGGCAGGTTACATCCTTTCAGGCCCATAGTTTTGTAAAGGTCCCGATTGCTCTTGCATAAGACAACAGTAAGACCCTCAGGCCCAAATCCTGACCTACGGCCGACACGGGACTTACACAAGTCATTTGCGTAAGTCCCCTGTGAACATTTGCGCATGCACGCGCCAGAGTTCCAACTGCGTAAGTACGTACATTAGTACTTATGCAGAAATTGCTGACCCTTAATTTACGATGGTCGTATCCACACCATATAGGCGGGGATAGCCATGTAAATGAGGTGGTCGGGATGGGTACGGCCTCAGTCCTAGTCGTAAAACTTAAGGTAGCTATCTGGACACGTAAGTGTGGATTTACTACCAAGAGAGGGGAGTGCAGGGGGCAGGCACTCCCCGCTACTGGTGTTTAACTACAGGCCCCCGCACGCTTTACGGGTCTGGATCTGGGCCTCAATTCATTTAGAACATAATCATTTTTTTAATGCTTGTTTCTTTTTTCTGAATAATAGTAATCAGGTAGATAGACATTTGGGGGCGAATCCATTTATTTTTTGTGTCTTCTCTACAACTTTCTCCTCCCATTCCTGTGGGCTATGAGGAGAAGCTTGCAGTGTGCATTCTAAGCCAAACGCGTTTTGCTTTGCAAGGTGCAGACCATTTAAACTTTCTCAAATGTAACCTTACCCGCAGTTTGGCCAAGAGAACTTGTTATATAAATGAGAAACAGAGGTTTTTGGAACAAATAAGAATTGAAGCAGAGGGGGAGGTGGGACAAGGTAAAGCCCAAAAGTTTTGATGTAGGTGATATTTATACCAATTAGTCAGTATATATGGAGAGCATTCCTCTTGCATTCGCAATAGGTGCTTACACACTAACACTGGAAATATAGGAAGCTGAACCTAGCACTTTTCCCTGCGCATTGCCCCTGTAATGATGGCGGACCCCCATCAGCTGCGGGCCCAGGAAAGTAGTCCTGGCTACCCCCCTTGGCCGCGCCCCCCCCCCCCCCCCCCCGATGATGTCCCTGGTGACAGGGGGAGTTCACTCCCTACTCTCATGCGGAATTAAAGACCCCCACATAAAAATGTGTGGGGCGAGGTGGATCCGATCCAGAGAGTCCACAGTACTTTGTTGAATAACTTTTAAATAACACAAGCGACAATTAAAATTTAGAAGAGAAAAGAATAGGATGGTAAGTGGTTTTAAGTCAGTCTTAACAAAGATGCAACTTCCCAAGATAACCAGGAGCCTTATGTCTTAAAGAACTTAACATCCTTATCAAATAAAACACTTACAAGTTTTTTTTTTAGCAGGACCTGGTGCCAGATTATCATTTAAAGCTGTTTATATGCCACCAGGCAGAGTGCATGAAAGCAATCATTACTTTAACTTACAGTGATAACGGAACAGCATCAGGGAATGAGCATTAATAATATATCTGTGGGCCATCAAGAGACCCTTTCAAACAAACATCCTGGCATGGAAGAAGCCTAGACATTAATGTCTCAGCAGCTAACTTCCCTCTCTCCGTCCCCTGGCCCGTGTAATAACGCCAGATGAAGCTGTCGTCCAGCCAATATCCCACGTATAAACTATTCTGGTGCATCCTCTTTGGACAGAAGCAGCAGGATAGAAGGCGGCTTTGCAAGAGCAACTAATGACTTGCAATATAATCACTTAAACACCACAGTATCTTCTGCTAACTTTTTCCCTACGCACTTTATTGAATTTTCTTTTAATTATCTTGAACGTTCGGTTCAATTAAACATTAAGAACACAAATGTTCAGCTTATTATTTAAACTGGGAGGCAATAGAATGGTCTTTGGGAAAATAAAGCTCAATCCAAGCCGTGTAACGATGAAAGGGAGCAGTGATATATTCTTTTTCAGGAGATTAAGCAAGAAACCTGTAGAATTCCAGCTGCCACTGTACTGCATCTGTTGCACATAGAGAGAGAGAGAGATTTGAGATTGACATGACTTGGGGTTGAACCAATATTCATAGGAATGCAGCCTATCGGTTAATGTCTGGTCAGTGATGTAATCCTTTCCTAGTTCATTAAAAGGTTTCATTCATAGGCTGCATTCCCATGAACATGTGTTTAGCGTACAAGATGGCTGCCTCTGTTTTGTTTAGACAGCAGGTGCCCTTTAAAGGATATGCATGTGTACTGTGTTATGGAACACTTCTTAAGTAGCATAAAGTCGAGCAAAAATGGATGATAAATAAAGGATTAATTCCAAAGTGAACCAAAGTACAACTTTTCAAAGTAGAAGTTATGGTAACCAATCAGATTATTGCAAGTTATATAATAATGTATGTTATTAATATAATGGGCCTGATCCAGAACAACGCTTCGGAGCGAATTTACGCGTGGCAGAGAAGTAAAATAGCTGTTTTGTACGCACTGCGCATGCGCACCATAAAAAATACGCATATTAAAGTAGCGTAATTGTGAACGTATGGGCCATTCACATATGTGTCACGTAAATACTTACGTGTGGGCGTGCCAATTTTACGTTAGTCCAAATTACGTGTGAAATACGTGAAGTAGGCGGGGG
>WWET01000090.1:648129-689637 GCA_011038615.1 Limnodynastes dumerilii | reverse complement strand
AGACACAATCGACCGGATCCTGAATTAATAATGAGCGCGCACAGAAGTCCATTCGTACTGAATATACATGCGTGCGATATAAAAGTCCTGCGTGCCAGGGTAGGACGCTTCCCACACACACAAAATGGGCTAGATCTAGACTTAATAATGACAGCTAATTTATGCATGCTGCATGCGTAATTCTGGCTGTGGGAACGCAATGTGCATGTGCGTGGCAGATGTTACGTATCATAACTCTGATTGTACGTAACTGGTACGTAACTCCGTACAATAAAAAGGGCGTGACATCTCTATGCAAGCCGAATACATACCCTCCAACATGACCCATTCCATTAGGTACAAAATACTCTGCTCCTCAGTTTTCAACTGTCAGTTACTATGGTAACCACCTTTCTTGAAGAGGCAAATAGTTTTTTAAATATCAGTTAATTCATTTAAACCATGTTAGTGACAGTTGGAAGCTCAGGAGCGGATTAAATTGTACCTAATGGAATGGGTCATGTTGGAGGGTCTGCGAATATATGCATTGTGGAGTGAGGCCTTTAAATGGTACAGTATGAGCTGGGTTTTAGGCACTTTTTACACACCCGGCAAGTAAGCAATGAAGAATCATACGTAAGGGTCTACCGAAGCCCTGACTGTACGAATTCCATACATCCCACCGGCTGGGCACTGATGTCCCGATGACGGAGGCCGTTATGCATCTATTGCACTGCGTTCTGATGCGAAATGCCTCCTGTATGCATGCGCAGCAAGGCCATGCGTAAGAACACTCTCATTATTAATTCATGATCCGGCCCAATATGATTATGTGTAAATGAACTAAACATATTACAGCGCGTTATAGGAGATGGAAGCAGAGTCTATTGTACATGTTTAATTCCCTATTAGACTACAGCATTTAATACTGCAGCCTGATTCGGGCTCCTGTAAATTCAGTTAAATATGGTGAATTGTCTAAACATATCACCAGTCCAATCAGTCACCAGAGCCGCTGATAAGAAGCTTCTTGCATTATTGAATCTACAAAAGGGAGACTCTGCAGGCACAGATAGCAGACAGTTATTCCACTTTAACTATGAAAAAATACACTGCTTTGCCTTCTGCTGAGACTTTACTGACACTCATTACCAGTCTCTGATGGGCTATAGCTGATCAATTCAATCGGTTGTATGGGACGCACCAGGAAAACCTGGTCTAAGCTTTAAAAGTAATCACAGTTCTTGTTCTAAGGGCCTGATTTACTAAGCCGCGGGTAAGGAAAAGTGGAGATGTTGCCCATAGCAACCAATCAGATATTAGCTGACATTCTCTAGTATGTAAAAAGAAAGTGAGAGCTAGAATCTGATTTGTTGCTGTAGGCAACATCTCCACTGGCCCTAAAGCTATTCATAAATGCTTGAGTTAGTGCAGCATTAATGTGTGTCTGCCCTTCACATGTTCTGTGGGCGGCCATTTTGTAGAGCAACTCAACATTCAACCCATAATTTAATCCCTCTTCTGGGAGAAACAAGAGGAGGCAGTATTGGGATGGGGATTGGGGTGTGTGGTTTATTAAAATCATGCCTAAAATCCTGCATTATTCTGCACGCGTCCAGGACTGCCACCAGGGGGAAACAGCCAGGACTAGTGTCCCGAGCCCGGACATAGAGAGGGCCTGACGATACTCACCTGAGCTTTCCAGCAGGAAGTATTGGCGGTATCTTACCGCCGATACTTTCTGCAGGACAGCTGTACAGCAGTGAAAGATTTCCCTGTGCATTGGGGCCGCTTTGTGAATAAAAACTCCTGGTTCGCGCTGCTTACCTCTATGTGACATAACATAGGGGCGGAGCATCGCCTACTGTGTCTCGGGCTCCAAAACTTATAATGGTGGCCGTGCAGGTGTCTCTTACTTGCACATCTTACTGTACAATTTAATTCCCTTTGCTTACCCACCGTGTGTAGCGCATATGTATTCGTGAGATCCGTATTCACGTGAAGTTACATGCGTATTTTTAGGTACGTTTTAACTGCGCATGCGTAGTAACTTTATTTACGTAAATTATGTAGATTATACGTATGTAAGTGCTTTAGGCATATGAATCGCACTTGGGGTCATACGTACGGAGGGGCGGGGTTTTAAAACGTACCTGAAAAGTTACGTGAAAGAGGGTGGGGGAAAGCCTTTAAATGAGTATTTGAGGGCACGGTTACATAGAATCGCACGTACGGCATATATATGCATGTATGTACACACGTAAAGTTAGAGGTGCTCTATGGAGGCGTAA
The DNA here is from genome assembly GCA_011038615.1 of Limnodynastes dumerilii. Classification (NCBI taxonomy): domain Eukaryota; kingdom Metazoa; phylum Chordata; class Amphibia; order Anura; family Limnodynastidae; genus Limnodynastes; species Limnodynastes dumerilii. Next base: position 687,367 of record WWET01000090.1, on the reverse strand, counting down.
GTCTACGATTGCATGGCTGTGAGAAGGTAGTGTCATGGGTGTTGGGGTGTTGCCTTATTATATGCGTGCGTATAATTGCGTACTTGTAAAAAACGGATCTGTGAATACGGCCCTCTGAATCTGGCCCAGTGTTATTTTATAGTCACTGTTGGATTCGCGTTTGATACTTGGGTTCTGCTTCAAGGAAAACATTACCAGGACAGTATTATACTCTTGCGTTACTTCCTGTGATGTCATACATATGTGTTCGGGATCTTCTTGTCACAGAGGTTACGTCTGATTAGTTGATTCCTAGTTCCCTAGGGGAGGCACCAAGTGTTCTTGTCAGTCACTGTTTTATACATGGTCAGATTCTTTTACGGCCTGGATTTTGTTAACAGAAGCGGTTAATGTATGCTTTTCCTAATCCCTCGTCAGCAGACGTGCACCACAAGCCTTACCAGTTTAATTAACACTGAAATTCTCATATTATTTTGGTGCACTGATTACAGGCAGGAGTCTTAGTGGAAGCCAGTTTTTGATCTCCAGAGAATTCCCTTCCCACAATGAAGAGCATTCTTTTTTTTTGTACTCCTCTATCCACAAGATAAGCAGCAGGCTCTAGCTGGATCTCTGTACTATTACACACACTTAACGGTCACCGGCGTCGCATTCTTTTATTTTATTTTATTTTTTTCTTATACATTTGAAAGGATCATTTGTTAACTGGAAATGGTCAAATTTTTCTCAATCTTTAGAAATATAATTTTCAATTTTTAATTTGATTCATTTAGATGGAATCATTAATCAGGGTTGAAACCGAGTTAATTTTCTGGAAAATAAATGAGGTTGTTAGAGTGGGCATTATTAAGCGGTTTCTCTGTAAAGAGAAGGATTATATCTGAAAGAATAAAACTATAGTAGTTATGTTCAGCGTGTGGGGGAAAAATAATGGTTTTAATAAACTGTAGTCATTTATTTTAAGGAGGAAATCGAGCTGGACAGTTTGGGAATTAATGATAGTTAAATCAGTAAGCTAAACAATTTAAGTCGGGCGCAGGCCTGAAACAAGGGGAAATGACTCATTTTGGTAAGGAAGAACAGTGAGCAAGTGTGAGAGTTCATAAAAAGTAATTTCATTAAATGACTTCTATTACACAGATTACATACTTCCCAACACTACAAGTGGTAAAAGACATTGTAGTGTAAGTCAGGGGCATAGAATTTAAAATCTGGCATTTCAGTTATATAGATTTACAGGACACCTCCTGCTTCCCCTTGTATGGCGCCCACTTCTTATTTAGATAAAATTATGTCACACAATGTTGTCGACATTATAATAGCCCCAACTCCAACCCCAACCCTAAGCACTAACTCCTAACCCTAACTTGTGATAGGCTGATTATCTTCCCTCTGGATGAGAGTAGAGGGCAGGGCCGCCATCAGAGGGGGCCACAGGGACTTTTGTTTCAGTTGATACTTACCATAGCTCTCCAACAGCAGGTATTGGCGGTAACCTACTGCCGATACTTGCTACTACAGAGGTGTAGGAGGCTACACAACAGCAGGCCTATGCGTAGCAGGATATCCCTACACCTCAGTCTGCTAAAAATCAAGAGTTCCATCACATAGGGGACAGGGCGCTGTGTGCAAGGCCCCAAAAACTCCTGGTGGTGGCTCTGGAACAAGAAAAAGACACTGGAGACTGAAGAGACAGCGGAGACACCAAATAAAGAAGCTGAGACAACAGAGGATCATATGTATCAACCCTATGGTCAACCTTATGGTGGTGGTGGTGGGGTAGAGTTACCATGATGACCATATAGCAGTTGACCATGTACACTTGACGACATAATTAGTGCCTAAATTTGTGAACTGATGGACACAGTTGACTTTAAGGTGTCAACTGTTTGACTGTTGACCTTGTAAATGTCAATGAGTCGACCATAATCAACTTCTAAGCCTCTTAGGTTGAAGTAGAGGAGGATTCCACTTACCTATCCCACCTCCACCTCAAAATCTTGTTGGGCTACCTTTTACCTAATAAATGAATTTGTAGTATGTTTTTAAGTCTCAAATGACAGGTAACCAAAGTGCATGTTTAGCAATAACATAAGCAAACTCAGAGGGAAAACATGTGACAAATAGATTATGGTATAAACATGTCAACTTGCTGGGTGTCCTCTGTTTGAAGTCTGAATTCTTCAGATTTCTTCTTTTTTGTTTAGTAGTAATTATTGTTATGTCAGTTTTGGTGTATTTTATTAAGTAAGTAAACCACTACTAATAGAATTTACTTAGTAGGTACATCACACTATCCAGGACAATAATGGGGAACTTGATACATCCTGAGGTCACATCATTTGTCCCTTTAACCATTATTTAACCACCATTTAATGAGAAAGAGGGATACCTACTGAATGGAATGGTTAAGGTTAGGCTGTTAGAAGTTAGGGTTAGAGGAAAAGTTCTACCTGTCGCCAGATGCAGGACTGACAAAAAAAAAAATCACTGCTGTCACTGTTGCATTGCCAGGATAGGATGTGTCGGAAATCTGCTCATCGCAGCGGTGAACCACATCCGCCATGAAGGTTGCCTATGCCTGCCCTTAGAAGCTAATTTGCAGACAGTAGGGTTGACTGCCTTATCTTGGAACAAGGAAGAATCTCTGGAAGATGAAAAGGAATCCGAGTGACAGCTTCTTTATTAAGTTTGTCGGTAACAGAATGCATTGAACACAGCATAAAGAAACAGCTACACTGAGCATCTAATGAAACTCGTCGTGTTGGTCACTGTGTCTTTTTCAGCCTTCCCTGGTTGAACAGGAAAATTTATTGAGAAGCAGTTAAAGGCTAAACTCTTATCTAATGCCCTGGCTTGACGGAGGCTTTATTTTGAAAGACTGAAGGGCAAGATTTTATATCTAGGCCTCACTTTTATTCCTAGGCCTCTCTTTTATTCGTGGCTGTAAAGCCGTTTGAAATTATCGTCCAGTAGAAGACTTTACTTGTGCTCCCAGGGAAATCGGTGATCACACTGAGCTGCTTCCTTATGAGTAACCGATAACAAAATGTGTACATTATGCAAATACTGCACTTATTTCCCTTATTTAAGCTGCTTCCAGCATCTACAGGTTATTTTGGGCATAGAGCGTTACCTATTACAACCGGTGTTGGTCCATAGCCAATATTACTCTTGCCCTTGTGCTAGGGGTGTTATTCAGGGAGACCAATGTGGCTAAGACCCTCTTATCATGATTTATTATTTAAATCAGGCCTGTGAAAGGTCCTAACATGCTGTGTCAACTAACAGATATGCCTATGCTCTTGGAGCATGCTGGGACCCAAGGTCCGGCCATCAGGGGGAATCAGTCAGGATTTTTTGTACCCAGGCCCCTTACCAGTAAAATACACAGTGCTGTGCAGAGGATATTGCTCGCTCACATCAGTCCTTGACACATTAAAGATTACATTTTAAGGTCCAGATCCAAACATCAGATTTTCTCTGCGATCGGAACTCCGACCACAGAATGCGCCCGCTGTGTCCACGTTTTTGCGTGTGATCGCACTGCTATACATTGTAATGGGCCCCACACAGACTGCACACAGAGAACTACCCGTGTGCGGTAAAGGTAACTTATTTTGTCGTCTCCACCCTGTGAATAGCTAATATTCCAAATAGCAGCTAATGAGGTAAAATAGCACAAAATAGCATAAAATAGCTGCTATAGCAAAAATAGTACCAACAACGACAGCTTTAATATTCTTGCAAGTCACCAGTATTACAATCTACTGCTTTAAGCTTATTATGTTAATCATCCTAATTACAGTATAATGCGCCTTAAGGTGGATTATGTGTGGTACCTTAAAATGTATTCATATAAATAATAGAGTGTGAGACCCATACATAATATTGTACACAACAAAGTGGGTCTGATCCTGACTAGAACAATGTATACTACACATTTACAAATATACTATACATTTACAAATGTACTACACATTTACAAATATACTATACATTTGAAAATATACTATACATTTACAAATATACTATACATTTACAAATATACTACACATTTACAAATATACTATACATTTAAAAATATACTATACATTTACAAATATACTATACATTTACAAATATACTATACATTTACAAATGTACTACACATTTACAAATATACTATACATTTACAAATGTACTACACATTTACAAATATACTATACATTTACAAATGTACTACACATTTACAAATATACTATACATTTACAAATGTACTACACATTTACAAATATACTATACATTTACAAATGTACTACACATTTACAAATATACTATACATTTACAAATGTACTACACATTTACAAATATACTATACATTTACAAATGTACTACACATTTACAAATATACTATACATTTGAAAATATACTATACATTTACAAATATACTACACATTTACAAATATACTATACATTTACAAATGTACTACACATTTACAAATATACTATACATTTACAAATGTACTACACATTTACAAATATACTATACATTTACAAATATACTACACATTTACAAATATACTATACATTTACAAATATACTACACATTTACAAATATACTATACATTTACAAATATACTACACATTTACAAATATACTATACATTTACAAATATACTACACATTTACAAATATACTATACATTTACAAATATACTACACATTTACAAATATACTATACATTTACAAATATACTACACATTTACAAATATACTATACATTTACAAATATACTACACATTTACAAATATACTATACATTTACAAATATACTACACATTTACAAATATACTATACATTTACAAATATACTACACATTTACAAATATACTATACATTTACAAATATACTACACATTTACAAATATACTATACATTTACAAATATACTACACATTTACAAATATACTATACATTTACAAATATACTACACATTTACAAATATACTATACATTTACAAATATACTACACATTTACAAATATACTATACATTTACAAATATACTACACATTTACAAATATACTATACATTTACAAATATACTACACATTTACAAATATACTATACATTTACAAATATACTACACATTTACAAATATACTATACATTTACAAATATACTACACATTTACAAATATACTATACATTTACAAATATACTACACATTTACAAATATACTATACATTTACAAATATACTACACATTTACAAATATACTATACATTTACAAATATACTACACATTTACAAATATACTATACATTTACAAATATACTACACATTTACAAATATACTATACATTTACAAATATACTACACATTTACAAATATACTATACATTTACAAATATACTACACATTTACAAATATACTATACATTTACAAATATACTACACATTTACAAATATACTATACATTTACAAATATACTACACATTTACAAATATACTATACATTTACAAATATACTACACATTTACAAATATACTATACATTTACAAATATACTACACATTTACAAATATACTATACATTTACAAATATACTACACATTTACAAATATACTATACATTTACAAATATACTACACATTTACAAATATACTATACATTTACAAATATACTACACATTTACAAATATACTATACATTTACAAATATACTACACATTTACAAATATACTATACATTTACAAATATACTACACATTTACAAATATACTATACATTTACAAATATACTACACATTTACAAATATACTATACATTTACAAATATACTACACATTTACAAATATACTATACATTTACAAATATACTACACATTTACAAATATACTATACATTTACAAATATACTACACATTTACAAATATACTATACATTTACAAATATACTACACATTTACAAATATACTATACATTTACAAATATACTACACATTTACAAATATACTATACATTTACAAATATACTACACATTTACAAATATACTATACATTTACAAATATACTACACATTTACAAATATACTATACATTTACAAATATACTACACATTTACAAATATACTATACATTTACAAATATACTACACATTTACAAATATACTATACATTTACAAATATACTACACATTTACAAATATACTATACATTTACAAATATACTACACATTTACAAATATACTATACATTTACAAATATACTACACATTTACAAATATACTATACATTTACAAATATACTACACATTTACAAATATACTATACATTTACAAATATACTACACATTTACAAATATACTATACATTTACAAATATACTACACATTTACAAATATACTATACATTTACAAATATACTACACATTTACAAATATACTATACATTTACAAATATACTACACATTTACAAATATACTATACATTTACAAATATACTACACATTTACAAATATACTATACATTTACAAATATACTACACATTTACAAATATACTATACATTTACAAATATACTACACATTTACAAATATACTATACATTTACAAATATACTACACATTTACAAATATACTATACATTTACAAATATACTACACATTTACAAATATACTATACATTTACAAATATACTACACATTTACAAATATACTATACATTTACAAATATACTACACATTTACAAATATACTATACATTTACAAATATACTACACATTTACAAATATACTATACATTTACAAATATACTACACATTTACAAATATACTATACATTTACAAATATACTACACATTTACAAATATACTATACATTTACAAATATACTACACATTTACAAATATACTATACATTTACAAATATACTACACATTTACAAATATACTATACATTTACAAATATACTACACATTTACAAATATACTATACATTTACAAATATACTACACATTTACAAATATACTATACATTTACAAATATACTACACATTTACAAATATACTATACATTTACAAATATACTACACATTTACAAATATACTATACATTTACAAATATACTACACATTTACAAATATACTATACATTTACAAATATACTACACATTTACAAATATACTATACATTTACAAATATACTACACATTTACAAATATACTATACATTTACAAATATACTACACATTTACAAATATACTATACATTTACAAATATACTACACATTTACAAATATACTATACATTTACAAATATACTACACATTTACAAATATACTATACATTTACAAATATACTACACATTTACAAATATACTATACATTTACAAATATACTACACATTTACAAATATACTATACATTTACAACCTACATTGGATTGTCCACTGTGCAGAAGACAGACATAAAGTGCTCTGCGCTGCTTGGAGCAGCTGTTCTGCATTCACGCTGACATCCTTCAGTTGAGAAATGTCATATAACTCATCCTATTCATATGGGGTTGTGTTTAACATCACTTAAGTTAGCACCTGTTCGATTGTTTGACAGTAACACACATCACAGTATGTGAAGCTGACTTGCGGTCTTTGAATTTCTACACATATATGGAAACTATGCCCAGTCCATCTTCTACATCACCTGCTACATAATCTGGTTTTGTTGTTTAATGGATCTAGAGAATTGTCTCCGCCCACACTGCACCCCTGCATTCAGAATGCATTTCCGTGGCCCAAATCCTACCATCTCTGTGCATGCAGAATCTCGTAAGCATGATGTATGGGCCAGCCCCCTGTTCGGAGCCTTAATTCTACACAGAATGCAGCATCAGCGTTCCATGTGTGAATATTGGCACTGAACATGCGCAATACCTATTCACAGCTGACCTATGCACATAACGTGAGTGTCAGTCAGTGGAAATTCTTAGTTCTGGATCCGGCCTATGGTTACATTGAACATTAAGGTCTCTTATAGTATTTTGTGCATGTAGTACTTAAGATGTCCCTGTGTCCACTTTCCCTTTGTGGATTCGTGGCCACATGCACCATACTTGAATCTCCTCCCTCCCAAATAGTGTCTGTCATCTATAGTTTCCCCAGTCGAGGTCAAAGGCAAATCAAGTTGCTAATGCCATGCTCAGAGAGAGAGACAGGCATTATTGGCTGGCAGCTAGAAAGGACTGTGCGGTCAGCGACAACCAGCAAAAATGTAATATTAAATATTTAGGGCCAGATTCACTAAGCTGCAGGTTTGGAAAAGGGTTGCCTATTGCAACCAATCAGATTCCAGCTCTCACTTTCCTATTACATACTAGAGAATGTCAGCTAGCATCTGATTGGTTGCTATGGGAAATATCTCCACTTTTCCAAACCTGCAGCTTAGTAAATCTGGCCCCAAGTCTCCTACCCTATGAAGGTATCTGACATTAGAAAGCAGTCTTTATACAAATACATTTTTAATCACTAGAATATAATACTCTAGGCCTTAATCAAGACCTGAGCCATGCAGTTTCTTGTGCCATTTCTTGACATCCAAATGTGTATTGTGTTTTTTTTTTATTTTCTCCTCTCCTTCTATTTTTATGTAAGGCTCATCGCACCAAGTGTGCCTCTCAAACACATACACTGACATGTCAGGGATCTCAGTGGGTAAATTATGCCTTGCTGTTCTTCAGGAGATTTCAAAGTCTTCACCCAATGTTAAGTGCAACACTTATCCTTTAGAATCCAAATACATTCAGTTCAGAGTTAAAATTGCTAATGGCTTGGCTTCCTGCCAAACGGGAAAATGTGAGCAACAATACTTTCTTCTTTCCATAGTGTGGATGCTGATTTCGGCTGGAAATTTCAATACAGAGGCCTGAAATGACTCTGTACGAGCATTACTAATATCTCATTATTATGATTAATTTTGTAATTTTGTTTAGATAAATACTGCAATGGGGAAGAGGGAGGATTGCTTTTCTTAACGAACCTCTGTGTACATATTAAACATAGAAAAGTGACGGCAGATAACAGCCATTTGGCCCATCCGGTCTGCCCAATTTTAGGATGTGAAGATTAAGGCGGAATAGTTTATATGATTGTTTTTCTTATTTGTGAAAATGGTGTAAAGCTTTGAAACAGTTAAAGGGAATTTAATTAGACAGGAATGGGAATGACAGCGGAATGGGGTGCATTCAGTTAAAGGCTGCCTATTTCTTTGTGGTGGCGCACAAGACACAAGACCAAATTGGTTAACCATTTTAAGGGGCATGCACGGTATTATATAGGGTGACTTTAATCAGCAATATTTTTGCAACTAGTGAAAATCTTATGTCCTTGAAGAAGCGGATGATGAAAATATTGGAAGGCATTTACGCAATCTACGTAGCAGTTAGGTACGTAGATTGCCTTCATGCAGAAGCAATCTTTAAAGACCACCCAGAGTAGTTTATTTAGAAAGAGGCGGTCTTAAGCTGCCTCAGGGGGTGTTTAGGGCAGGGGGGGGAGTTGAGGCAGGGAGAGGCAATGTCTGTGTGTAGTCTCCTTCTTAAGAAGGAAACTACGCATGGATAGTTAAGGTAGCCCCTATGGCACTCGAAAGTGCCATCAGGTACCTAAGAACGGGGGGCGGGTTAGGGGTAGGAGATTAAAGTCACTCAGGTGTCTTTCAATAGTGTTAGCAAGAAATGCCTTTAAGGCTATATATTGTGCATATAGTATCAATGTTTCAACCGCATGTACGGTTGAAATCTGCAAGGCGTGCCGTTGAAACGTCGCTGTTCTATGCACACAAAAATTGCCTGAAACGCATTTCTTGCTAACACTATTAAGACTCCTAAATTACTTCTGTCTCAGCAACTTCTCAATATGCAATAATGATATTTTTCTCAGGTGCATAACACCTTTATGTACCTCCTGCTCAATGAAACGTGAGACATTTCCATAAATATATCACCCTCTTAAAGAGGGCACTAAGGGCCGTATTCAGAGAACCGTTTTAGCGGCGATTTCCGTGCGTATTTTCAGGTGCGTTTCAACTGTGCATGCATAGTAACTTTATTTACGGAGTTCACATAGACTATACGTGCGGAAGTGCCTCCCGGACGGAGGTGGGTAAATACACACGGATCTCCCACGTTAAAATACGCATGTGAGAATTTAAATAAAAATGGGCGGGGGAGGCATTTTAATGAAGGAGTGTGGGCGAGGTGTGGGCACGGTTAGTTAGAGACGCACGCACTGGACAAGTCGATGCACGGAAATGCCCACGGAAAGATAAGGCAATTCCAGGCACTCGTAAGTCACATAAAACCCGTCCATGTGAGGGAAGTGTCAGGGGCGTGTGAGGGGCATGTGAGGGGAGTGTCAGGGGTGTGTGAGGGTTGTGTGAGGGGAGTGTCAGGGGTGTGTGAGGGGAGTGTCAGAGGATTGTCAGGGGTGTTGCATTGCTGCGTCCGTGCGAATAATTGCGTACTTTTTTGGACGGTTCTCTAAATATGGCCCTAAGAGCCATCCGTAAGTCGTGTAGTGTGCATGTTCAACATACAGAATTCTGGATCACAAAGCCCCCGTCTGATTCTGTTGCCACCTGGGGGTGGGGTGGGTGTAAGAAGGTGGGTTTGGATATGGAGTGGTAATCTTACAGTACTTATGTGTGATCAACCATTCCATACATTGCCTTCTGCATGTGAAGACTTAAGGTAGGGTGCTACATTATTATTATTATTATTATTATTATTAATGCTTATTTATATAGCACCACAAAAATTGTTTGTTGCACTTTACAGAGAACATTAGACATTCACATCAGTCCCTGCCCCTAACGAAGCTACATACTAAGGTCCCTGACACATACACACAGGCTAAATTAGTCAGAAGCCAATTAACCTACCAGTATGTTTTTGGAATGTGGGAGGAAACCGGAGCACCCAGAGGGAAACCCACGCAGACACGGGGAGAACATAAAAACTCCACACAGATAAGGCCTAGTTCGGGAATCAAATTCATGCAGCAGGCATTTATGTGCGAGGGTAGTACAGGGGGTGTGCCCTCCTTTCACACCTATGGAATTATGGATCTCACATACTGTACATTAACCTCATGTCCCCCCCTGGATGGCATTGGGAGGGGGGAATCACCCCCTTGCCCCCCAGTTCTGACTCCCCGATGCCATTATCAGCAAAACACAAATGGCTTCAAAAATAAACAATTTGCAAATACGTTCCAACAAAAATGTTTGTGAATAGAATTAGGATGAAAGTCTAAACTCACATTTTTAACCGAAATCAAATAACTGAGAATGTGAACCAAACCCAATCTATCCACTCCCCATGTGAGATTATCCAAACTCCACCCTATTACTCTTCATAAAAGATGTCATTCTTGATATAATGATAAAGCCAGAAAAAGACTGAGTTATAGACCTTAATTACGGTTCACTGGAGCAGTTAATTACAGTTCAATATATCCCAGGTCTGTGTGTGTTAGTGCCTTAGATTATAGACTGGCCTCTTACAGTGGAAAACAAGAGGATGTTAATCATTGAGCCATCGATGTAAAGTCTCTCAATTTGAATCCTGCAGCCATTTTGCTATAGGCATCTTTCTGTTTCTCTCTCTCTCTCTCTCTCTCTCTCTCTCTCGTTCTCTCTCTTTTTTTGCATGGCTCGTATCTAGTTTTACAATGTTTCTGGTTCTATGCAGGCTTCTGTTGTCCCTCTTACCAGGAAAAAAGTGGGTTAGTCTACTAGCTTATAGCTGATTGAGTGTGTGATTCATAAAGGAATGTGCTTCATAAAATCAGTCTACTGTGCATCTTCACAAGGGACTTAGGGTATATATATTGAACATTGAATTGGAAAACAACTGTAGTTGAATTACATTACAATGTGGTGATATATGACCATCTAGACACAGAATTCTTCCCCATAGGTTAAGAAGCCTGTAAAGGGAGAAGACACTAGGAAGCCAGCCAGTCAAATTACACAGCAGAAAAGGTCATTGCAGTCCATATAACAATATATTATTTACACAATATACAGGACATTGACAGGGAGATTATATGATTACAAAACATCCTCGGTCAGGATTTGTTCCCTGTACTCTTAATTTAAAGTGTATTCCACTCCTCGTCCAATCATGAGCGGGTTCCCGAAAAAAAAAAAAAAAAGATCCTTTTTTTTTTAAGCTTTAATAATATAGAAAAATCAATGGTCTTTCATTTCCAATTTTGGATTTACAATATATTTATACATTAGGTACAGCGACGGTTTCTGTTCTTCTTTTGCACAATTCTAGCCTGCAGGAAATAACATCACAGACCACAACAATGGCACAGTAAATATAATCACATCTAATTGCAAAAAAAAATAAAAAAAAAATTAGAAGGCAAATCACAAACAAGGCAACAACATAAACATAAAGGCAAAAGAAAGACACAAAGGTTCAGATGAGCTCACAAAAAAAAAAAACCCCTTCCAGGATGTATTCCATAATAGGGCTTGTCCCCCACGGTATTGTCCTGGATCTGATTAAAATACAATTTGATGGCATTTCATGGCAGGTATTGATACAGAAACAATCACGCAATTTCAGAAAGTAATTATAATGCACAGAATTGCATTGACCTGAAGAGAGAGTGCTGTATATTAGCCTGTTTAGAACAATGCACATTCGGTCGGATAGCAGGGAGGGGGGGTTATTGTCTGAGCAATGCCTTATCTTTGCAGCTGATAGAGATACATGGGGCTATGTGGGCTGACCATTGCATACACAGTGCACAGATAACCTGATTTAAGCAGAGCTATCAGTAATGCAATATCACTAATAAACCTTCCATTAATCATAAGGAAGGGGGGGGAACAACAACTATTAGCTTGGGAACAGATGCATGAGGTGTAGCACAGATAGAATGTCACTTTGGAGCACTGTGATGGTATTACAAAAGAAATGAGGGTGGAAACATGGGGGGGTTTCCCAGCAGATATGTCTCTCTCCGCAGCCTGAAAATGCATTGTTGGATGGATTGAGTTACAGCCAGGCTGGTGTCAGTTATCAGCACGTTATATATGACATGATTATCACTTTTATAACACATGAGATGTCTTGCAGCCAGGGGATACACCCTATGGAATTACTGAACATTATGGTCGAGCAATATGTTTAAATAACACAGCAGCAATCTCTATTTAATGAAAAATAGATAAACAGGAGGAATAAAGAAAAATTGTGTTATGAACGTGAAGTAAAATAAAAGATTTTATTTATTTATTGCAAACGTATGAAAGGTGAATGAAATAATAGAAATGACGACATGAGGGTGGGGTGGATTTATATACCCGTTATCTGTAGGCTTTTGCCGCTGAGTGCACAGACATTGGTGTTGCCGTTATATACTGTAATATGCGCACTTTTGGAATAATGGAATGGATTCAGACGCTGTATTCTGAACTCTGTACGCGCTAATACGGAGGCACGCTCCCGGCTCCCTACTTTAGCAACCAATCAGATTCTAGATGACATTTTCTAGTATGCAATAGGAAAGTGAGAGCTAGAATCTGAATGGTTGCTATGGGCAACATCTCCACTTTTCCTTTCCCACAGCTTAGTAAATCTGACCCCTGGTTATACAGGTACTGATTTCTAGGATCCTTCCTGATAATACATATATTATGAGTTTTCCTCCATAAAATTCCCAAGTATCAAGGTATGCATAGACATAGGTTATTTAGACACATAGGACCGAATCTAGACTTATAAAGATATACAACCTCTTTGCTTTACCTCCCTTCCTACTACTCTGGAAGACCCTCCAACATAACCCATTCCATTAGCTACAATTTAATCCGCCCCTGAGCTTCCAACTGTCACTCGCCTGGTTTTAATGAATTAACTGACATTTAAAAAAACAAAACTATTTGCCTCTTTAACAAAGGTGGTTACCATAGTAACTGACAGTTAAAAACTGAGGAGCAGAGTATTTATACTGTACCTAATGCAATGGCTCATATTGGAGGGTATGCTCTGGTTTAGGAAGACATCACAACTTACTGGCTAAAAAGGGGGTGGGGTTTTTCCCAAATTTGGTTAGCACCAGAGTGGGCGTTTTTGGAAAAAGCTGGGGATGATTTGGGTGGAACGGGGGAAGGTGTGGGGGAGGGTGGGTATATAATGGCCTCTTTATTGATATTGTACCCGGTAAGATCTATTTCTAGGTAGCAGAAAGACAGGCTGGTACTCTATAGGTATATTTAATATTTCAGTATTTCATGAAGGTCGGGAAATAAATGAGAAAAAGGCAATTTTCTTGCAGACATAAAATATCTTATCTCTACTACTGCTTTAAAAATTCATCTGCTGCATGGTCTCCCCGCTGACATATAGAGGCCACATCGAATGACTATTTAGGAGCAAGGAACAAGGAGTAACATGCTTACCAGCGATGTCTTACATCTAGAAAAAGGGTTCCCATCTCGGAAGAGATTAACTGTATCAGAGAGATGTTCCCTGCTGTCATATTTGGCTTTCTCCCGCATTGTCAGGATGAGCGAGCTCTTTATTAAACCGTCTTATGTTACTGGCTGTCTTAGGCTTCCACAAGGCCCAGAATTTAGATCAATTTCTGATGCCGGCTTGTTTAAGGCAAAGCCTTGAAATGCTTTGCTAAGGCTATAGTGGTTGTGTTTGCCTTGTGCAGTGAATATATACGGATGCACACCTTCCCTGACAATCTAAAGCTTCTTGATCTTTTAACAAAGTATAGTAATAAAAAGATCACAGGTGTAATAACATATTCAGCAGGCAGCATTATGAATAAATACACACGCATCCTGGTGACTGTGACATTATTAATACACAGATTGCTTGGAGAGGATCCTACTGCTGCACAGGTTACATCTCAGCTGTGTAACCCCTTAGACTTAGATAGATGGATAGATGGATAGATAGATAGATAGATAGATAGATATGAGATAGACAGATAGATAGATAATGAGATAGATAGATATGAGATAGATAGATAGATATATAGATAGACAGATAACCAGCTCCTAGCAGTGGACATTATACAGAACACATTGAGCATTACTGCATGTCTGCCATATTTATCTGCATACACTGTAAATTAAGCCTTATGGCAAACAACAACATTTAAAAAGAATAAGCTGGAAAAGTGTAATAATTTGGTTTATTTCGGACGTAATTTGAAAGCTCTGTTTCCTTTCACTGATAGGTTCCTCTGAGACACTGCCCATTTCAGAAATGGCTATTTAAACCGTAATAATCAATGAAGTCATTAATCCATCCTGATAAGATATTGCTTTCCACCCTTAGGCAAGTGTGCTGGTTAACATGATGGTTTGCTAAGCTTTTTGAATATGTTCATTGCATATTAAAAGCAATAGGAAAGATGCACTGTAAATAAAATCTCGGAATCTCTGCGTAAAGGTTTTGTTTTTTTTCAGAATGGTATGATTGATATAATGGACCGAAGTCACACTTAAGAAAGTGCTGCTTTTTCCATGTGTATTTTTAGGATCGGTTAAACTGCGCATGCGTAGTAACTTTTTTTTACACAAGCTACGTAGGATTTCAGCACGGAAATCCATTAGGCACAGACTTCAAATCCGTGCTTAGTGAGATGTGTCCGAAGGGGCATGCCAGTCCTTCGTACGTTGGAAGTTAAGTGAAAGTGGGTGTGGGGAGGCATTTAAATGGCCTAATATGGGCGTGGTTAAAATTGTACGCACGTACCTAAGCACAAATATACGCACGTAGAGTTAAGATTGCACTATGATGGCGGAAGTCTGCTAAAATCCGTAAGTGTGAGAGGAGAGTCGTGGGTGTTGCCTTGTCACTTAGGTGCATATATTCGCGGAACCATGCGTACTTATTTCACACTTTAGTGTGAATACGGTCCAATATGTTTAACACACACTGGTGGACAGGTAGAAGACAGTTATCCATAGCAACCAATCAAATAATTGCTTGAATTTGCTAAGCATCATTGGCAAATTTACAACTAGATTTTGTTTGGTTGCTGGGAGCAACACCATTCCTCACTGCTTTATGACTCATTTATGTATGTGTATGAATATGGCTCTTGTCCACCTTTTGTGCAGAACTAAAGCAGGGCTTATTTTATCCCGTCTACTGGATTTTCAATGTTGGGAGCTATGTATTGAGTCCCATCTGTGTCAACAGCACAGGTGCAGATTGTCAATAAAGATATTTAGGTGGCCCAGGAAACCTGCAGCACTCCAGGTGTTATGAAACGACAAGCCACATCATGCTTTGGCAGGTATTATCTATTCCTTTGCTACTATAGCATACTGGGAGTTGTAGTTTGACAACACTTGGAGTTCCAAGTGCAGCTAGGCCTGATGTAGGGTATATATGCCCCCTTCCACCAGGTACACAATGCTCCACGTCTGAGCTTCCAACTGTCACTCACCGGGTTTTAATAAATTAACTGAGGTTTTAAAAACATTTTTCTCTTCAATCCAGGTGGTTACCATAGTAACTGGTTGTTGGAAGCTCAGGAGCAGAGTATTTTGTACCTGGTGGAATGGGTCATATTCGAAGGTCTGCAATGATGAGCAGAGAGAATTCCCTATGGCCATGCATGGTATTGTTGCTAACGTCTACATCTAGAGGAGTAATAAAATGCTCACTCCTTGTCACTATCACTTTATAGATAGCTTTTGAAAAATAATGAGCTATTGAATAAGTAACGCTCTGGGCTGTCTTGCTAAACTCATTTATTCTCATTTTCCATTTGTCAGATTCATTGATAGAAGACATTGAATTATAAGATGTCACTTCTAGAAAATGGCAGACTATATGTGCGTGATGTAGATGGCTCACATAAACCCCTTGTTGCTTTGTTCATTATGGCAGCTGCGTTATTAATAATGTCGCCCATCAAGTTGCGATGGGACAGCATCATATAACACGCCATAGTTAGATTTTTAGTCCCTTGTGAGTTGAATGGATAGCACGCTATAATATTACTTATTTTGATCAATATTTTTTTTTTTTTACTGGTGAAAGACAGGTTCTACAGTATCCGGATGATGTTGTGTTCAAAAATTGCTTGTAATCTTTTATTAATATATAAATGAATTTTCACCTTCAAATCACTGCATCATCAAGCACGCCCAGTTATAGTAACGCTAGGATTTGCAGTATTTATAAGCAGTATTAAATCACAGCCTCAAGCCCCTTGTGGGAGATTTGCCTACTCTTCTGGGATACCAGGAGAAATGACCGTATTTTGGGAGTCTCTCAGGTGTTCCGGGAGAGTCGCAAACCCTTATGGTTACAACTTTATCCAAGGGCAACAATGGCCTACAAATAACTTGGGCTTTGGTGAAAAGCACAGAATATAAAAGACAATGCTTTGCTCTGTACTTATTTGTAAAGGGCCATGTATAAATGTATAAGACCAAGTGAAAAAACATCCTTGCTCCTGTTTTAAATGAAATATCAGAAAGTAAGGTCATGTGAACATTTACCCTTTTTTAATTGGTCAGTACAATAATCACTTGAATGTGATTGGTTGCTTTTGACAACACCTTTCCCATTTTACATTTTTACTTCTGCTCCTAGAGTCATTTTTATTGTCTAGCCACCCTCTCTACCATCATATTATGCCATAATTATTCTGTTTTATAAGTCAGCTTTAAGAAGATAGATGCATGTTATGATAACAGGAAATGGGCCGTTGACTGGGCTTTATAATAATGAAACACAAGTATTATAGAAGACCATATACCTCTTAATGTTTTCAGCTGCATCTTAAAAATAACATTTGGCACAGTGACTTGGCCCCATAACATGTCCTTAAGAAACCTCTACAGTACTCCTGGATACAGAGTATCAAGAAGTAAAATGCATTGTGGAATTTTACCACAAGGGTGATTGGTGAAAGTATAGTACAGGCATAATCCAATGAACATATATGTCTATGAACACATGAGGCATGTTAAAAAACATCTGCAAATGCAAGATGTATTTTTTTATACAGCACCCTCCTAAATGAACATCTAATATGTATATATATATAACAATTTCCAGAGCTTACTGAGTATGTACAGTGCTCGTAAGTCTGCGCAGCGGAGGTTAACATACACTAAATATATATTCTATGCCCTAACGTTTACTCACACGACTGAGGCATGCGTTCATACTGTAGGATATATATACCTCACCCCCGCACATCTAGTCTCACCCCACCATTAGAATGGGTTACCTTGCGTAATTCAGAATCGTCCATAGTGCATTCTGATGTGTAGCCACCATGTTTGTGCATGCACAGAACGCATGTACAGAGTACTTACGTATTCTGAATGTGTAAGTAGCCTGTCGTACGCAATTCTGTATCAAGCCTATAATAATGAACTATTTTACAGTGGAATGTAGAATGGAATACTGTCACATTTTCAGACAGAACCACTCTGGAACCATGGAGGACATAACAGGAGTGACAGCGCTATTCACAGGACACGCCTCCTTGGTTCTGTGTCCCCCACCCTCCAACAATCTAGTCAACCCCTTACTTACATTACTGAACCCACTCATGCACACACACATGCTCACACGTTTTACCCAGGGTTCCCAACTAGAGATACCAGAGGAAAGCCATAAATGCCTGCAAGGGGCAGGGCTTAAAGACACTATTTATGCAAATTGCACCCGAGGTCATGCCCCTAACCAGCAAAAGCCAATCTTAGTAATACTATAAATGGGGGCAGAGCTTGATGAGGAAAAGTGTGTCATCAAGTCCAATCTGGTAACACTAGGAATACAAGTGTTCTAGGCATGGGCTGCTGGATCTGGTTTGCATGATACCACTGCCTCAAACCCTCTGCGGGAGATTTGCAGGCTCTTTCGGGATACCGGGGGATCTGTCTGAATTTCGTGAGTCTCCCGGATATTCTGGGAGAGTCATCAACCCTGGATTTACCAATTTCTAAAGGGTCTTTTCTCTTATATCCACTATAATGATTTATACTCTCCATTGTTTATGACATTCTACAAACATTTGGATGATTTTACTGTACAGCAGGATAATAGGCACCAATGCTAATATGCTGATCTACTCACTGATGAGACACAATAGCAGAGGGCGGAGCCACTGTCTTACTCCTTTCTTGCCACGTTGCATGTTTTTAGCAGACGACATGCATCTAATGGGCTGCCCGCTCCCCCTGAGCTCTGGTTCTCATTTCTCCTGAGCTTGGCACTTTTGCCCCTGATCTGCTGTAAATTGATTAAAATAGCTGCCAGACAAGTCACTTTATCTAATGTCAATGGGAGACTATAAAAATATGCCACTTTGGTTCAACAGAATGATTTTGCATGGCGGGGTTAAAAATAGAAATTCAATGAGCAATTACAAGTCGTCTTAAATGAACCGGTGTCTTAATTTAGCAGTTGAGCCTTAGTGTCATCTATTTGAAGGTCCATAGGAAAATACACAGTGGATCACCACCCCGATCTTGACAGAGAGCCTAGAAAGCAAACAGCTAGGGGTTGCCAGGGACAGCAATGATAGTCAGCAACGGTGGTGCAATATAATGGAGTGGAACAGAGTAACAGCAGACAATTATATGCAGGAATAGAGGACGGCATTTTGCAGGCAGCGAATCGGGGCAGAGAAAAAGGTGGCAAACAACCAATATATGTATCCTTCTTCCTTAGAAAGAAGTCCTGAGCGCTAGAAGCTGATGAGGCTCTCTGCCTATGAGTCTCAAAGTTACATATAAAGAGAAAAGGGTATCAGTCAGCGCTAAATGGACAAAAATTGAGAACGTATCGGGGCAGACCTGCAAAAAGGGGGACAGTTGGGCAGCATGCACACACAAACACACACACACTCACACCATAGTTGACGACTACCGAGATCTCAGAGGGAAATATGAGATACCGATGTGGGGGCGGGACTTGATGACATGCTTTATGCAAATACCACACTGAAGCCCCACCCCAATTTATTAATGCTGCTACTCGTGCTGTTATTAGGGATGAAGTGGGGCTTGGTGATTTAAATTATGTTATCAAGCTCCACCCATCCTTAGTAGCGCTCGTTTCAGGGGGCAGGACTTGAGGCTGTGATTTGCATTAAAACACGGCCTTATTACCATTTCTGGAGATTAAACTGCTTTTCCGGGATACTAGGGAAAATGGCAGAATTTCCAGAGTCTCCTTGAAATTACGGGAATGTTATCAACCGTGACACACACACACACACACACAAACACTACAGTGTACCAGGCATTGGCCATCTTTGCCACTCCGGATATTGTAAAACTACAATTCCCAACATGCTCCAACAGCATAGGCATAGCTGATACCTCGCACAGTCACTTTATTTTACCCTGTTCCAAAATAGTCCCCAATAAACGTCAGAGAGAATCCCTTTCCCTCTATTCTTCAGCCCACAACCTACCGGGAGACATAATAGTTACAAACGAGCATGATGAAGTCACGTATTAAATAAGTAATTCCCCCACCTATTAATAATATCATTGTAAGAGGAACAGTATTAAGAATCTCAGTTTGATGAGGTGGGCGCCGGCCTCTCTTATGAAATGTCAGTAACTCGGAATAAAAGCCAGGTAATATTCATTGTTGGGATCTCTTCATTCTGTAGACTCAATTTATGCACAGATTTCTGTGTGCAGCAAGAGGCAAATAAAATGATTGATTGGAATAGATTTATATTATTTAAATTTAGGCTGCAGCCCCATTACTATTTGATTAAACACACTGCTTTTCTCTGCTATCCATCTTTGCATCTATGAAATCAAGCACAAAATAGGCGGGCATGATGGCACCTGAATTATGCAGGGTTCATTTTCACCTCATTGCTATTAAAATGCAGGGCAGCCTTTCAGAGTTTCTACTTCTCATCTGGTGATTTACCACAAATATCCCCTTTTGGATCCTTTCTTGCAGGGCCTCGTTTCATGTCTTTTTCAAATATGTTTTTGGAATCCCAGATTAGTGATGGATTACTTTTGGCTGCGGCTCATCAATGTAGCATCTTCATAGTTGCCAACACTCTCAGAATGTCAGGGAGACTCCCTGATGAGTGGGTGATCTCCCTGACTCTCTGAAGAGTAAGTGATCTCCCTGACTCCCTGAAGTGTTTGGCAATCTCTCCGATGCTGATTCAGTTCCAGATGTCATTGCTGTATGATGACAGAATGAATACATTTTGTGCTATTTACCTGCACTGAGGGCTATGGAGGCGGCCATTTTCATGGAGGCCAAGGTGCAATCAAAGACTGGCAGACAACATGACTCCAATAATGGAGACAGAAATGAAATACACTTTGGGCTCTTGTTAATCAGTTGCATCTCTTATTTTTTCTATAAAGATCAGGGTTGTATAAGAAAGTGTTTCATCACTGCAGCAGATATATGAGTATTTAATCAAATTTATCTACATATCCTTTTGTATTTCCAGGTGTCCGCTTAGACCGAGTGCGTGGGGGTCGCCAGAAGTACAAACGCAGGATAGATGCAGAAAACAGCCCGTACCTGAATCCTCAGCTGGTCCAACCAGCCAAAAAGCCATGTAAGTATTCATGGAACAGTATGAACTAAACACCATAATATCCAATTTTACTTGTTTTAAATAACCTCTATTTTCACTTTGTTTGCATGTGGAGAGCCTTCACGTTTGGTTACAATGTTAGTGATGGTACTGCAAGCCTATTTTCTAAGGTGACCCATATAGGTAGGATAGAATAATTCACAGTGTTGCCGGGTTACCATAAGCAGCACATTCTAAATGCCCCAACGACTTGACATTCTAATTCAATCTAGCTTTTCATTCTTCTAACAAACAAAGCATAGATTATTGCCACATTCCATTCCAAAAACACAATGATGAGTAACAAAACAAGAAACAAAATGGAAGATGAAAAGTTTTTGTTATATTTAATTTCGTATATACCATTTATTGGACCAGATCCAGACTTAAGTAAAATGGTAGTTTTCCGTTCTTTGGTCTGGATCCAGACTTAAGTAAGTGCTTGAAATTAGTTACTCCTGGGCTAAACCATGTTGATTGCAGGGGGAGTCAAGTTAATTGTATTCTTTGCATGCAGGGATATGTCTTTGAATTGCTTCCTGCACACAGATACTGACCAGCTTTACTATCACACTGTTATTTAGACTTGGGATAGGAAACATCACCTCATAACTCTAATACTGTTTGCAACAGATTAAATATGACTCCCCCTGCAATCAACATGGTTTAGCCCAGGAGTAACTAATTTCAAGCACTTACTTAAGTCTTGATCCAGCTTTTTGTGAGCATAAAATGTGCTGCATTTTGCATGCATGCATGACTTCCAGCATGATCCTAGATCCTCAGAAAGTCCTTCCGAAGGTGGAAAACTCCGGCTTCCCGGGAGAGCCAGCAAATCTCCCAGATCTGTGCTTGAGGCCGTGATTGCATGTAAATCATGGCCTCAAAGCCCCAAGAGTTATTAAGGATGGGTGGGGCTTGATAACAAGCCTATAAATAGCAACTTTGATTAGGCAGGGTGGGGTTTCAGGTGTGATTTGCATAAATCACACCCTCAAGATCAGCCTCCATACTCCCATCAACTATGTGCAAGTGTCCCCAGCTGTTGCTATAGAAAAAGGAAGAATTCATTAGAAAGTGATGTTGCGGGGGCTCAATCGAAGTTTAAAGCCTGAAAAGAAGGGGAATAATAAAAAGAGAGACCAGCATTCATGATCAATGTCATTTTCTGGGCAGAAAGTAAAAATTTTGTGGAGGGACATAAAATGATCTTGGTACTTTTCTGCGCCTTTTAGGTAAAGTACCCTTGGCCGGCAATAAAGCTTAATTTAAAAAGGAATTCCTGCACCCCCATGATTTATACAGAGCAAACATTACCGCTGTTATCACTGTATGGCGATGAGCATAAAATGATACCAGCAATGATCATTAGCTCATCGGAGCTTCCAGTGTAAAATTTCACAAGAAAGTAGGTTTTGCCGTTTTCACTAAGTAAATGAGTTTGACTATTCAACCTCCCGATGAAAGTACATTAGGAGGGCCATTAATTCATAAGCCTAGGAAGGGAACAGGTTACCCTCTATTTCTCTGTATCGAACAGTAATATGTGCAACGGTGACAGCAATGGGCACATTTTTTCAAGAGTCAATTGAGGTAACACTTAGTGCTTTATTAACATATTGAGCTGAGCAGTAAATTGCACTCAGTGGGCAATGGTTTGTTAAGAGCCAAAGGCTATAATGTTTCTGGGGAGCTCAGATACAGGAGAAAATATGGGACTTAAACAATGACATGGTTGTATGTTAGTCCTGGTTGGACTTATGCATTGTATAGGATAGGAGATCTAAGGTTGTCCTGTGTCTGTATCATTGACATTTGCACACTATTTTAACGACTCTAGGAACAGTTAATTGGCCCGGCTTTGAAGGTGGGCTTTAGTATGTAATTTTAATGTACACTTTGGTGGCCATTGATAGTAGCAGGTTAGATAAGGGCACAGAGATTGGACCACTTCTTGTTCACCAAACATGGTCAAAGGAATTATTAAGGGGAGAAGGAGAAGGAGAGAGAGAGGGAAAGATAGAGTGAGGGGAAAAAAGAGATAGAGAGATTAAAAATAGAGAGAAAGAAAGAGAGAGAGAGAGAGAGAGAAAGGGGGAGGGAAAAAAGTGGAGAGAGAGATACCCCTTTTCACCTTTTCAACCCGAGGTCGCACACAAAAAAGCCTGATTGGAGAGACTTGTTTACTATTGCTATCGCAATCTCTCATCGGGAGCCATTACACTGTCAGGGTAGACCCGGGTCCTGGAATTTCCCGGGTAAACCCTGCAGTGTGAAAGGCATCAGAGAGAGAGAGAGAGAGAAAGGGTCCTGCAGTCAGAAATCGAGGCAAGGTCAGGATTGGTGTACATCAAGATAGAGGGAATGCCCATTAAGAACTCAGCCCGACCCTCTATATAATTCCTCTTCAGTCTAAGGGGATAATAATAATCTTTGGGTAGAATTGACCCATGCATACAGTTTTAAAAATTTGCCACAATTCGAATGGACTACATAATGTCTATTGGTGTCTGCAATGAGTACACTATGGGCCGTATTCAGAGATACGTTTTCGAGGGGAGCTGTGTGTGTATTTTTAGGATCGGATCAATTACGTAGTAACTTTATTTACGTACTTTACGTAAGCTATACGCACGTAAGTGCCTAATGGACGTACATGTGAATCGCACTTGGGGACATATGCACGGAAATCCGACACGCAGAAAAATTTACATAAAAGTGGGTGGGGGAGGCATTTAAAGGAACGCATGGAGGTGCGGTTATAAAGAATCACACGGACGGAGCACATATACGCATGTAAATACACACGTAAAAAACAGAGTGGTCTAGGGACTTATAAGTCCCCGACATCACGTCCGGGAGAGGGGAGTGTGGGGGTTATTGGAGGGTGTTTCCTTGATCTGGCCGTGCATATAATTGCATACAGAAAAAACGGTTCTCTGAATACGGCTCTATATCTTGTATTGAAGTATCTGGTCATGTTACAAAATTATTTCTTATTAGAGTTAATGCCCCTCTAAGAGGGTTGATATTTAGTCCACTGTATATTTGGGTGTTCGGGTTACACAAACTTCTACCATACCAAAAATAAAAAAAAGGATATTTTAGCTTTAGCCAAGGAAAAACCCACCCGTTTTCCATAAAATGAAAGCTTAAGTGAACATATGGCATAGATTCTATTTGCCTTTCCAAAAAAACATTATGCTGATTATACCTTCAATTGTCTAATCTGGCATCGTCCACTCAGCTTGACTAAGCTTTTCCACCATTCTGTAAATACATTTTAGGTTTGCATTAAGCAGATTTGATGCATTCTAATGAAAACTTTCTTATAATACTGTCAAATTTCGTAAACCGTAAAGCTTAATTTCATTAGAGGTTTAATTTTGCTGGATTTAGTGATGCAGAGATTACCTTCTATTCATTTATTGAGTTTTGTCATTGTTGACGGTGTCGGTTATGAAAAAGCGATTAAATGAGATGCGTCGCTCGCGGTCTCTAATGTCTGTGTTTTAGAAGACGAGATTATTACAGAACAGTGTGTTACAATAGCCTTTAAGAAGATAACCCCACCAATTGTGCTAAGCTTGTTGAAGATAAACCAGGTACTTGTGAAACCATTACTGAAGCCTCGCACACCTAATTAACAATGATTTTGTTGTTTGTTTTGAAACTTTACATTTTTGTAAACTGTTTTAATGCCAAGCCATAAACAGCAATATTGCTGTTTATTGCTGAGCATGAAAACAGTTTATAAAAATGTAAAATGCACGTAATGCGTAAAATGCACGTAATGCGTAAATTATGTGTTTTGCTTAATTCAAGATACGGCCCATTGCCATCATTATAATCATGGATTTAGACATGCCCTGTAATGCGTAACTGTGCATATTTGTCTTACCGGTTTGGCTTACCATATTGTGCTACATTAGACCAACCCCTGGAACACCCCTTTGATTGCAGGCAGTCACAGCAGTGAGTTCTCTTCTTGCCTAAATTGAAACAGTTGCTTACACTTCTGTTCTTGACATGCACAGTGTAAAATGATGTAGAGAAACACCACGCTATTGGGCGTATGTCTCAGTCTGGATCAGGCCCATTGTCTTTTCCAGGTTTCTTGTTCCGGAACTCTATGTTTTCTCTGATTATTTCTGCACAGAACAGATGCTGGAGAAAAAGAGGACTTATTGATTCCAATCAGGAAAACATTAAATAAACCTATCGTGCCTGGAGACACTGCTCATGGCTATTCAATGGCCTTAATACCAGTGGTCCCAGTCCAATTCCAGCAGCTGTTTAACTGAGTAAGAGTTTGTAGAATTATTGGAATTCAGTTGTGGTGCTAATAGGAAAAAATAAAAGCAATTCATTCCAGAAGACCTTTATGGACCCAAGGGGCTTATTACATGGTCAGAAAAACTGTACATAAAATATTGACCTCGTAAACACTTAAAAAAAATACCAAAAATAAATGTATATTTCATTTCCTGCATTTTTTCTGCTAAGTGTATGATTTTTATGGATATGAAATATGTCCCATACACTCAGTACACAAAATATATGCATTACACACACACAATATATAAATGCAAAAGACAAATACACTGCATAAAATACTATATATTTTATATAGTATTATATACTATATTTATAGTATAGAATTATACAATATTATAGTATTATATATAGTTTATATACTATAATATACTATACTATATTCATTATATATTTTATATAGTATTATATACTAAATTTATAGTATAGTATTAAATAATATTATAGTATTATAAGTAGTTTATATACTATATATAATCTATATATTATACCATACTATATATATTATATATTTTATATAGTATTATATATGCGTATATAGTGGGTGGAATTACACACTTCTCCCACCAGGGGGCAATACTCAGTAGCAATTGAAACCGCTGAAGGAGTTGCACAGTGACATCAGCTACTCCCTGATTGGTTGGTTGTCAGCATGAGAAACTGATGTGTAGGAGCGTTTTGGGGCAACAGGAACCCATCTTGTCCCTACTAACAACATTTTAATTTACAAAATGTGCACAAGCTAGATCTACCAGCCCAAATTGCCAGCCTTTGCGCAGAAACCAGTCCACATTTGCATTAAGTCCATCCCACTGGGTCCCATGAATAGAGTTAAGCAGGGACGCGGCGGCTTCAGGCAGTGATTTGCATAAATCACATCTTTAAGCCCTGCCCCATGCTGCCATCACTTGTTTTTCCCAGGTCTCATCTATGCCAGTCCTTATCTATCTGATTTACTACTGTTTCCCAGCTCTGTTTGTCTGGCATATTATAAATATGTGTGTGCACTTTAATGGCATTTAATCTGGAGCAGCCCCGGGGTCATTCTATTAATGCACATATATCAGTTTTGCTATGAGTTTTGCAGCTGTTACAGATATAATCAATAGAATTGTGTTGTGTTACATGAGCAGTTTTTATTCCAATGCAAATAGCCCTTTGAGTCATGTCAATGTTTAAAATCACATCATTGCATTTTGTTTCTTGTTCTTTATGTATATCTAAAAAAAAATTCCAAGGAAATGCACAAAAAACCCACCATAAAAATCAATGAAATTCCT
This sequence comes from Limnodynastes dumerilii, assembly GCA_011038615.1. Taxonomy (NCBI): domain Eukaryota; kingdom Metazoa; phylum Chordata; class Amphibia; order Anura; family Limnodynastidae; genus Limnodynastes; species Limnodynastes dumerilii. The sequence continues at coordinate 660,190 of WWET01000090.1, read as the reverse complement.
GCCAGAAATGTAATCCTAAAACCTGCAAAAAAAAAGTAAATCAGGTCAAAAGGTCCATCAAATTGTCATTGTCACGTTAAACTGCTCTTGTGTATTCAAATGATCAAACAGTGATAAAAGACAGGACTATAATGTCATAATAATGAACTATTCTAACATTTCTTTTGGCACAATAGCAGAGAGGTCAACAATCTTTATACACTAGTAGACAATCGGTTTAATCTGTCTCTTCTATCTCATTTGCATACTGAAGCCAGCGGCAGTAGCGTAATATAATAGAAGGCAGAGCAGGCAATTTCAAAGAGGAAAATAGTTAAATAGGTCTCTAATCTACTAGTAGTTTGCATATACCACAGGGACCGTATTCACAGATCCGTTTTACGCGTGTGTTGTTTTAGTTACGGTTTAACTGCGCATGCGGTGCACGTAAGTGCTTTAAGCACGGACATTTGAATCGCACTTGGGGATATACGTATGGAGGGGCGGGGTTAAAACACGTGCCTAAAAAGTTACGTGAAAGAAGATGGGGGGGCATTTAAATGAGTCTTTGAGCGCTGGTTACATAGAATCGCACATACAGCATACATATATGCACGTAAGTACACATGTAAAGTTAAAGGTGGTCTATAGAGGCGTAAGTCTACGATTGCACAGCCGGGAGAGGGGGGTGTCATGGGTGTTGCTGGGTGTTGACTTGCTACGTGCGTACGTATAATTGCGTACTTTTAAAAATAACAGCTCTGTGAATACGGCCCCAGGACATTAATTTATGGTAGTAATCTATTACTCTTTTGTTAACGTTTTATCTGTTGGAACGTGTGGGAATTTTTGTCCAGTAAATACTTTTTGTATTAGATCACGGCTAGAACATAAAGCTGAAAGATTTCCTAATAACTCAGATGCTTGAAAGCAAAAATAATCAAAGATGTATGACAGCGAGCTGTATTATTTTCAACATGTAATAAACTGTGGTTTGTCCGGTGATATTTTTAAAGTCTGTCTTTCAGGAAGCGCATTTCTCTCTTAGGGCTTTATGATGTATGGAAGGTTCTCAAATCCGATGATACACAGATGATTGCTGTGTTTTTGGAAGCAGAGAGATCCTGCTATTGATCGGGCTATGCTGTGGTCTATTTCTTACAGATAACAAGATAGTTTCGCATTTGCTGGTGGCTGAGCCGGAGAAGATCTATGCGATGCCTGATCCGACCATTCCCGACAGCGACATCAAGGCTCTGACTACCCTATGTGATCTGGCTGACCGGGAGCTTGTTGTGATCATAGGCTGGGCCAAGCATATTCCAGGTATGACAGCGGCATCATAAAAATAAAACACACAGATAAAAACAGCAGGCAAGAGAAATGTTATGCACAAATGTGTTGCTAAAATCAGGGGGCTTTATTATAATAATAATCTTTTTCTTTTTTTTTTTACTTAAAAATCCAAAACCAGTATTTTTTTTGTAAATATGAGTAAATTATCTATACATCTCAGCGGTCCCAGTGGAGAGCATAAATCTGTAAGTTTGAACCCATTTGTTAACCTTAGACCAGGGGCAGACTTCCAGTTTTCTCCTGTTTCCTGGACGGTTGGACCACATTTTGTCCATTTTGGCGTTCTGTGCATGAGCATATATCCCTGAGACCCAATCAGAATGCCAAGCGCTCTATCCAGGCTTCTGGCAATGGACTGTATCAAGACTTTCAAAAAGGGGGTGTTTTTTTTGATCGCTAGAATCAGTAAACGCCTGCTTTTTGCAAATGCGTACACATGGCGATTTCTGTACAATCTGCTAGATCCAGATAGTACAGAAATTGCCATGTGTGCGCATTTGCAAAAAGCAGGCATTTACTGATCCTAGCGATCAATAAAACACCCCCTTTTTGAAAGGGGAGTGGTTAGCAGTGTGTTGGCTTGGATGCGTTGATACAGCGGACCCTGCGCATCCTGAGTTCTGATTTCTATACAAAAAAAATTTGATCTTTGGATCCCGTTCACCATCTCAGGATGATCTTCCATACATTGTACATGTCTCGGCCATCACAACAGTCCTATAATATGAAGCTTCAACATTTATTAAAATTATCTGTCCAGTGATCCCCCCAAGAAACTCCTTCTTCAGAGCTGTCAGGATCCTCAGACTTCCTCTCTCCTACTCATGCACCTACCAGTGTATGTACAGAAGAGAGTAACCCTGAAGATGTGGAGGACATCGAGGGAGAAGGAGCCTGCAACTGATTTCCTGGGATACTTCTGAGCTCTCTTCCACTTGGTGGATCTCACATTCCTTTGTCCGCAAACAGAACCATGGAGACAGGGGCGTCTGGAGTGGTGGAGACCAGTGCTGGGGAAATCAGTCTCACATTATTATTCCAATGCAAATATCTCTTTGAGTCTGGGGCTTTACTAAATGCAAGGAAGTAGAGCTGAAGTAGAGAAGGGAATGTCTGTTTTCTTCATATATTTGCTCTCTTGTTCTTTCCTAACTAGACCTCTATTTTTTACCTGGAGCTTCCAGATCCCCCCATAAGCTCATCCCGGCTGCATCTAAGTTCAGCACAAAAGTAGTATTCGGCCAACATACCACATGAATAAATAAGTATGCCCCCAAGTTTCAAACATCAATCATCATTAAAGAATTCAGTTTCAAAATGCTGATGATTTATCAAATGACTGTATTTATCGAACATCGCTCTGAAATGTTAAAGGTTCACACTAATATACCAGGAAAATTCATAGAACACTCAAATAGATCTTGGCGTACATAAAAAAAAAGGTTCTTAAAATACTGGCTATCAAGAATGTATCATTTGTTATATAAGTTTGCCTGCTAATGTAATGACTACTTTAACAGAAGTCATTGTTGTGTTCTGTTGTGTATTTTTATGACTTTTATTCTGTATTTATAATATGTATTCAGTATTAATTGTTCTGGCTCTTGCTGACCCAGCATCAAATGGACAAATTGTCACAAGACTGGTGATCAATCAGCATATCATACCCATTGAACAGTTGTCATATGGAGAAAGAATATGGATTTAAAAGAGAAAAAAAAAGAAATACAGATCCATTTTTTGATAAGGTCAATAATATTTGATCCCTTCTGACATTATTGTTGTTACTATATGATCCCTAAACCTACTCTGATAGATATGCTACTTTCTGTCTATCATTCACTCCTCCCCCTTTGATCAGAACTCCACCCATTTATTTAAATATGGATTAAATTAATGTGGATATACAATAGCTCTCTGTATTTCATATTTGTGGGCTCAGCATAGGGGTTGGTGAGTAGTATTTTGAGGTGTCAGAAGCTTGCAAGGCTGCCTTCAGAAAATGCAGGGCCTGGGACACAACTGCAGGGCCCCGCCCCATGTGACATCATTGGTGACATAACATAGGGGAGGGGAGCCGCGGACCCGCGGGTTAGTGTGCAGAGATATTCCTCCTTGCTCATTGGCCAGTTACTCGGCGGACCCCCATCAGATCCGGGCCAGAAACACTAGTCCCAGCTGTCCCCCACCTGATGACGGCTCTGGAAGCTTGTTAAAGGTCCTTTCACTGTAAAGAGTTATGTAAACTTTTTCCAGTTCATATTAAAGCTGGTCACACACTAGAGCGATTATGGGCCCGATTATACAGGACTGTGTTCAGACTTCCGTGCTGCAATCGGAGCGCAAATATACGCACGGACGGAGCAAGTTACACCCACCAAAACCCCAGTCACTCCCCTTGCTAATCCTTCATCTCAGAGACTTCCTCCTCCATAGACTGGCATTAACTTTCTGTTGCCATTTAGGAGCGTATGTGTCCTCCGTCCATGCGTATATTTGTAATTTCGCCTACTTCCCTTCATTTAAATGCCTCCCCCCGCCCATTTCTATGTAAATTCCTCCGTGCCTATATTTCCGCTAGCGTTCCGTGTGTATTTAGATACGTCCGCTTGCCAAGTCCACCCGTATTACACTTGCGTCCGTCCGCATTGAACATCCGCGCGGATAGCCTGCATGAACTGCGTATAAAAAGTTACTACGCATGCGCAGTTCAAACGTACCTAAAAATACGCGCGGAACTGGCCACGAAAACGGATCTCTGAATACGGCCCACAATTATTGGTAGATCGGACCACTGTCGTGTGTGGTGCTAATGGATTTCTGAAACCTCAGATTATCGTCCCCCATAGGCTCTGGGCCAATAATCTGGTCGTTCAGAATTCCTAAACGATTATTGTACCAAGGGATAATATTGTTTATATTGTGGGCAAATCTGATTATCAGACCTGTACTCTGCCTCCTGGCTGCAACCTGTCACTAAATATTATCGGCAAGTACAGCAATAAATGCAGGGCTTCCATACCGTGTTCACACTTAAGAGTGAGTTAGGTGCCGCGCCAAAGGGCTACCTTATCTTTCCGTGCAGAGAAGGAAACTAAGCAGGAGCTTCTTAAGTCTGAATCAGGTCCTCCATTACTATATTACTGCTATACTTGTCGATAATTATAGAGTTAGACAGATGTGGGAATTCTGACCAGGAGGTGGAGGTTCCCCACATTGGCCACAGTTTCTTCAATTAACTAGGTGCACATGTCTCCTGCAGAGATTGACTGGAGGCCCGTGCAGCCAATCAGTGCAGAGATTAACAGGAGTCCTGTGCAGCCAATCAAGTTGAGTGGTCCCAATTTCAGGACCTTGCCCTAGGGGGGAAATTCATCCCATTTATCGGCCACTTCCTGCTCTAGTGTATGGTCAGCTTAAAACCCCACAGCAAATTCTGCAATCTTTTTGTGTATGTGTTAAACTGAAGGCCTGTAAATTAGGGTTGGGCATCTGGGCTTCAGCATTAATCTTGACGACTTCTGATATGCTATTTAACAACTTTGCTCTTTTATTGCACAATAATATTTCACAAGCAGTCCCAAAACTTCAGGAATTCCTCCGTACTGCAAATCTGTCACCTCCGCAGCTCCACTCCTCTAAAGCAATCACGAGGGAGTGAGAGAAATAAAATGTTTATTGGGATTTGTGGGCAGAAACATGCTTTCTTCAATAGCCCCATCACTCTAGTTCAGCAGTCACTCAATAAATACTTACTCGATACTCGCGCTATGGGAAATGAAGTAGAGAGACGGATATATTGTAATATAAACATGACATAACATATTTCTGAAAATAATATAGGTAATTGTTTGCTTTGTGTGGACGACAGGAACACAATTCCACAAGATTGAAAAAAGGTGTTTATTAGTTTTGAGGAAAAGTTTTCGTATTTCGGGAAATTATTATGGCTTCCCCCCTCCCCTATATCCATGCGTAATCACTCTTCACAGACCATCCAATGACAAGACAATCTGATGATCATTATAAAGAATTCGAAAGTCCTATATAATTTACAGGTGTACAAGATAATAATCACTTTAAATCGCCACTTATAAAAAATGGTTCCTGTGCTGAATGTTTCACGTCTTTGAATCCGGATAGTATCCTTTTGCAATGAGCAATAAGGGGGAGTGAAACAGATTGCATTTTGCCGCTGCCGCAATTCCGTATATTTCGCGGCTGTGTCAGTGGCGACAGCTTTCTAATAAAGAATAGTTTTATTTCAGAACAGATACAGGACTGGATCCAGACCCCCGCACGCTTTCCATGCGATCGGAGACCTGTGCGTAACATCTGAAGAGCGCATGCTCCCTTCCCTCCAGACACCCATTTTTTGCACTTTACGTGCGTAAGTTGGGTGTTGGACAGAAATCAGGTCCACAATGGCGAATGTTCCTATTTCGACATAGAACCCTTTCCCAATGACAAATTGTACTCTCCCTGACAGGGACAGTTAAGGTTAGGCTGCAGGAAGAGGACAGCTAAGGTTAGGCTGCGGGAAGAAGACAGTTAAGGTTAGGCTGCGGAAAGGGGACAGATAAGGTTAGGCTGCGAGAAGAGGACAGTTAAGGTTAGGCTGTGGGAAGAGGACAGTTAAGGTTAGGCTGCAGGAAGAGGACAGTTAAGGTTAGGTTGCGGGAAGAGGACAGTTAAGGTTAGGCTGAGGGAAGGGGACAATTAAGGTTAGGCTGCGGAAAGGGGACAATTAAGGTTAGGCTGCAGAAAGGGGACAATTAAGGTTAGGCTGTGGGAAGGGGACAATTAAGGTTAGGCTGCGGAAAGGGGACAATTAAGGTTAGGCTGTGGGAAGGGGACAATTAAGGTTAGGCTGTGGGAAGGGGACAATTAAGGTTAGGCTGCGGGTTAGGTTGCTAGAAGGAGATTGTTAGAGTTAAGCATGGTACACAATGGAGCATTTCACATGATCAAACGACAGTTTCAGCAGACAGTTTCAGCAGAGCAAGTTTTTGTTATCAATGATGCCCGATGTCTTTCACAGGATAGTAGCAGAACTGCATGATGGGAAGAATTGAAGAACTATCCAGCAAGTAGTAATGCAGTAATGATGGCAAACCATTACTGAAACTCGCCAGTGTGTACCCAGTTTTAGGTTGAGGAGAGGGGACAGTTAAGCTGAGGCTGCAGGAGGGGGATGGTTAGGGTGTCTGAAATGATACAGTCAAAATTTCGAAATGGCAATACCCGCAATTACATGGTGTAAAGACCTCCTTTTGTTCTGGTACAACAGTGGAGCCTAAAAAGGACTATTGGCACTAAGCTGGGGCAGCAGCAGCAATTTGGGCCCCTGCCTCCATGCTCTATGGGCCGAGTTGGTTAACTTCCTCCTCTGACTGGGGGCATTGACCATGGTCAACTTTCCTACAACATTTCAACGTGCAAATACAGACACCTTTTTTTGGCACCGTGTGTACCAAAATCTAGCCATCACCTTTAAAATAATATGGAGTGTGCACAGGGAACATGTTCAGCAGTTCGAGCAATGTGTTTCCGCGTTCTTAACGTTTGCCTGGCTCCCTAAACTACTTTGTCTTTATTCGTTGATGCTACAGTAATTTCTTTAATCAAATTGATGGAAGTCCCTTTCCCAGCCCCAACTGAAACCAATTTATTGGTCATGATATGCCAGCTATGTTTCTAACAGTCGTAACGAACTGTCAGGCAATATCGCAGTGGAGCTAATTTGAAGTCATTAGGTGTGCAGGGCTTGGCCAACAATTTGTAACAGCAGTTAGAAGCGCAGCTGACATCTCTGAATGGCTTTGTTCAGAGTTAGCACTAGATGAAGCCCAGCAAATTGTAAACTAATTTAAACATCAGTCTGTGTTATACCTCACAGGCTACTTTGTCTTACACTGTTTTCTAATAAAGGAATCAAATTAAGTTGGAGCTGGTTAAATAGGTGAGTTTTAGCTTTCTTCTTGCTACCAACAACCCGGCCAATGTAAATGGAACAATCATGCTCAAAGTCACACACAAAGCAGGAGCCCAGGACTTGCATTCACTTTGATTAGTCCGTGCAGGCCCTGATAGGACGCGATGCAGACATAGCAACCATTAGATTGCTTTGGGTGCTCAAGTTGGTTTCGTTTAAGGGCGGAAGTGCTGGCTGAAGCACGTAACGTTAGAAGTGAGACACATATATTTTCAGACACAATGTCCAACTCGATAAATATTTATCTCCTTGGATCTCCCGCTGTTTAAATTGCAGCCCACTTACAGTATTTAGCTGCATTTTCTCATTCACAATCGATGCAGGTGACTGTCTCACTAAGTGAAGTGTTTACCACTGCAGGGAAGTGTTGGATAAACAGAGGACAATACTTCAGTAGTGAATGTAAAACACTGAATTCATTCACTTTCCAACATTTCTAAAATAGAACAGTAAGGGCTCGAGTGGTTAGCACTGCTGCCTCAAAGCACTGGAGTCGGCAGATCGATTCCCGGGCAAGGCCTTACCTGTGTGCAGTATGTATGGGCTCCCTGTGTCTGCATGGGTTTCTTCCTATACACCAAGAACATGTTAGTAGGTTAATTGGCTGCTGACTAAAAATGAATTAGTCTGTCTGTTTGTTAGAGAATTTAGATTGTAATCTCCAATGTGGCAGGGACTGATGTGAATGATTGTTTACAACAGGAAATTATGGCGCTATATAAGACACCTTAAAATAAAAACAATAATAATAATAATAATAATAATAATAATAATAATCAGTAATAATAATAACAATAATAATAATAATCAGTGATCATTAGGTCTGGAGCACTCTCCCGACACTCCCCTTGTGGCCAGTGTAATTACCCACTGTTACGGCTGAAGGCTACCTTAACTTCAGTCGGCATAACAGTAGGTAATTACACTGGCCACAGGGTCGTAACTGCCCTAACCCTCTCTCCCTCATTTACTTACCTTCCCCCGCCTTCCTTCCGTAACGGTTGCGTAGTTACGGCGAGGAACGCCCCCTCGCCATAACTACTCAACAGTTAGGGACGCCCGATCCTAAGGATCAGGTTTCCCTAACTACACCGGGCAACAACTGCCCGGCGCATGCGCAGAACAGCATAGATGGTGTTCTTACGCATACGGCCGCCATACCTAGTGCAGCAGCCATAGGTCTGGATCAGGCCCATTGGGCTGGATCCAGACTTACGTCCGTCACCCCACTTACATATGTAAAGTGCACAAGCAGGGTGTTTTGAGGAGAGGGCGCATGCGCCCACCAGATGTTACGTGCGATATACGCACGTAACTTCTATCGTACAGAACTAAGGTTCTGTACGATATATATTCCAAGAGAAGGGGCTGTGCTTCCTCTCTGCCTGCCAAGGTGCTGCAGGGGAGGGATTAGGGTCCGTATTCACACATCTGATTTTGTGGCGGATTGCATGTGTATTTTTAGGAGAAGATTAACTGCGCTAGTAAACTAGTAAACTTTTCCACACAAATTACGTAGTATTTACGCACATAAGTACTTTAGGCACAGACTTGTGAATCGCATTTATGGACATATACGTACGAAGGGGAGTGGTTTTTATAGGTACTGTAGAAGTGAAAGTGGGCGGGGGGAAGCATTTAAATGGGCATTTGAGGGTACGGTCATGGGTGTTGCCTTGCTACGTGTGTGCATAAAAATGTGCACGTAGTAAATACGGATCTGCGAATCCTAGATATTTATGAGTGGATCAGCGGTCGGGTGGACCACTGATCCATTCGTGTTATTTAAAGCTGCTTTATGGCAGCGTAAGTCACACAAATATCCACAAGAGAGAGGGGAGTGACAGGAGGAGTGTAGTGACAGACCCGATGCACGTACAGTAAGTGTCCGGGGGTCTGGATCCGGTCCATTGAGCCAAATCCAGACTTCCGATCAGATTCCAGAGCAATCGCATTGAACCACTAGCACTGGAACGTCGTTTCCGGATCCAAATTATTCTTGCACCTCGTGTACAGATTCTAGACTGGATCCAGACAAAGTATTTTCCCCTGCGCTCGTAAGTCTTTGCAGTGGAGGCTTAGTATGCCAAATGCGTCCTGGATTCCGTGTGTGTGAGGGTAGTGGGCTCCCCTTTGCACATACGTAGCTTCCATACACCAGAACCCTAGCGTCATCATGTCCGACCATCGGAATGGCTAGCATTAGGTGATGGAGAATCATTCTTGGTGCGATCCGATGTGTACCTGCCATTCCCGTGCATGCACATTGCGATCTCATCAGGCACTTACGCGTTCGGAATGTCTAAGTTCCCTGTTGTGTAGACTTCTGGATTCTCTTCTCTGTTTCCAAAACGTGTACATCGCTCTTGTATGGCCATAAGTCTTAATTGCATACATTTAATTCAAGCTTGTTTCAAAGAATTATTTTGGAGCACAGACCCTACGGAAATCATCCCAAGGTCAACAGACTTCTCCATTGTGGACAGACAACATTTACTAATTGAAAAAGTGAACATTGAAATTGCAATTTTTTTTTTCTCGTCACGTGATTTCTTTTCTAAAATAAAAGGCCGACGTATCATCCAGAGATAGACGTATTGCAGATAATCATTTCCTTAGAAAAACAAGTAACAATACCGATAGATTTTTAGACTCACTTCACAGTAAATAAAGGAATTTTTCGCATCCAACCAGTAGCCTTGGAAACGGCTGATGCCCATTTGACCCCATTTATGTTAAGAGACTAAATAGAGAAAGAGGACAATTCTAGTCTGAGCTTTTTCGATAAGGGAAGGTCAGTGATATAATCTGTGCTTTGCACTATTTAGCCACAGATGACAAAAATCAAATTGCAGAGGGGTCCCGACATGCTAAAGGGCAAATCTGATGAGCATAGAAGGAGATTTCAGCCTGTTCATGAGTGATGGGGGAGTTGTGGCAGAACTGGGCTGACAGATCTAATGATTGACACTGGGAGATAAGTTACTAGCAGCTTGTATGTCTTTCACTCAATAGCAAATGCATTAGATGTAATATCAATATAATATACTATAAGGTTTAAAGCCACATGACCTCCGTTAAGTCTTGATCTGACAGTATTCTATATAAAAATTATTTGTGGTTCTGTAATATCCACTGAAAGGGAATCCAATGTAAGAGCAGCAATGATTGTCTCTCTTTGGAGCTGACCCGGAGTTTTAGAGCTAATACATGCAACCTATTCTTTCCCGCAGCATCATAAATACTCTGTGTAGGACGAGGGCAGCCATTATTGGTGCTGATTCAGAATTCGGAGCAACAGCTAAAAAGTGCAAATCTGCACGTGGATAAACAATGTTGCAGTGTGAAATCAGCAGATTTAGTACATGTTTTGATGTGCTTAAAGAATCCAAATACTGAATTTGCGCTAAATCATCACCTCTCAACTCAAACTCAGTCAGGATGTAATTCGCTGCTCCGATGATCTGTATTTCGACAGATCCCAAGTGATGACCACTGTCAGCTTTTGGCAGTTTCTGTGTCTTTGTAGAATCCCCTAACCCAAACGATCTCCATCTAATCCTAACCATCCCTGTCACCTAGCCTAATCCTCATCATCTCTCTTTGCAGCCTAACCTTAACCCTCCCCACTCTGCAGCCTCACCCTAACCATCCCTAAAAGTGGGTACTTTATCAAAATAAGAATATTCAATATTTTGCCTGCTCTTCAGCATGGCTTTGCTGAGGTGCAAATTTACTCCTTTTTTTTTTGCTGTTGCGCACAACTTTGGATAAGGTCTAATATTTTATATATATTTTTTTACTGTCAAATCACTTGAAGAAGAAATATATTGTGTGTGTGTATATATACCGTATATATATATATATATATATATATATATATATATATATCTATCTATCACAGGATATATATATTTTGTCTGAGTCTGTTGCAAGATTACAGGGTTTTTTTTTATGTCGGAATCACAAAAAGATATAAAAGCCAAGAGGAAATTACACGTCCAAGCGCCTTTATCAGCAAATAGAATTAGTCTAGCGGCAATTGTATTGAAGCATCGCTAGGCCTTATCTAAGGGATGGAGTAGCTCACAATAGCATTAGGGAAATATGTGACTTTAGTTACAGTAGAGTAAGGACACAAGAACAGATGATGGTGGCCTAATAGCCCTTTTTAAGAATGACAGTCCCCCGCCATTAGCATCCTTTTACATCCTTTGAAATTGCTCAAGCCTTGCTTTCGCTGTTGCCTATCTGCCAAGGTCTTTTTTATTTCTCTTTCAATTTCTGTCCGCCCTGGGATAAGCGCATGCTAACACAATATGATTGAGTTGTAAAATGGAATGATGTCTCCTCTAATCTCTTTTTATGTAGATAGAAAAGCCTTGCAAACACTTCACTTCAGCCGCCCCTCTCCCTGCCGCTATGCGCGACCCTTTACTTTGCGAGAAGGGTTTGACAAAGTAGAAGAGTCTCAGTCAAAGGTTGGAACTAGGTTTCTTATGGTGGGATAAGGAGATTAGCCGCCCGACACCCAGTTCTGTGGCTGTTGTTTGTGTCTGATTAAAATATTTACATGTCATTTCGTCAGGTGCTTTGTCGATTCCTGATTGGGTAATTCAAGGCAGGTGACCTTACATATGCAACAAGGATAAATGGAGGGCTGATAGGTTGGCATGCAACAGATAGAATTTATTTAATATTTATTTATTAACAGGTATATATATCTATATT
>WWET01000090.1:628386-640435 GCA_011038615.1 Limnodynastes dumerilii | reverse complement strand
TGCCTTGCCTGCTCTCTCTTCCACTTTTTCCCTGCTCTCTCCTCTGCTCTGTCCCCCTCTCTCCTGTGCTCTTTCCTGGCTCTCTCCTCTGCTTTGTCACCACTCTCTCTTTTGCTCTGTTCTCTCCTCTGCACTGTCATTGCTTTCTCCTCTGCTCTTTCCCCTCTCTCTCCTCTGTGCTGTCAACACTTTCTTCTCCACTCTGTCCGCGCACTCTCCTCAGCTGTGTCCCCGGTCTCTCCTTCACTCATGTTGTCTTAGCTAACTGTCAGTCTTTGATTACATCTTGGCCTCCATGAAAATAGGCCTCAATGCCGGGAAAAAGGAGACAATTTTTCTAAATTTTGTCACCATACCACAATGATTTCTGGAAGTGAATCGCTATCAAGAAAATTGCCAAACACTTCAGGGAGTCAGGGACATCACACACTCCTCGGGGAGTCAGGGAGATCACCCACTCTTCAGGGAGTCTCCCTGATATTCTGGGAGAATTGGCAACTATGAAATACGTTGTACTATTGGGCGTACATCTCATCCTTCTATATGTTGTCAAATCACAATTATCTGATTTGTTGTATACCTATGTATATGTATTACATAGGGCCATATATCGCTTTATCATTTTGCAATCCTTTGTAGTTAGTTTGTTTTTTGTTTTGTTTTTTTTGTTTTTTTTGTGTTTGCATTTGTGTGTTATTCCGGAAACAAATAGATCATTTCATTTAGATCTCTGTCTTTACACAAAGCCACATTAACACCTCCGGTTGGTTTAAAGATAGATGCAACTTTGCGTGAGGAACACAATCGATTTATTCAGAGCTGCAAACGCGGCACTTAATGTGAGACATATGTACAGAGGCATGTTCATCTGCAGAACATTATTACAGCACCATCTAAGAAATAATGCAAGAAGCCCTCTATAGAGAGCATATGCTTCCGGCTTAACAAATTTCTGTTGACAGGGCCGGTCTTACAGCTCAGGGAAGCCAGGTGGCTGCTTTGGTGACAGATTTTGATGTGAGGTGAAGTCTACTATTTTCCTTAATAGTGTCTGTCATTTTTAGCCTTTCCTCCACTTTTCCGTGTGTTCCTTCCAGCTACGAGTACATTGCTGCATAGGTTAACTAGTGTCTCTCCACTCAGTGACCCGGTGTATGCCTGTATTACTGAGGTAGCAGCCAGAGGGCTCGTGTTGGATGGAGAGAAAGTCAATCAATGGACGCACTTCACCCGTGTAGTAAATTGGGCAGCTTTGACAGAGCCTCTGACGCTCGAGCCGTAGCTAAACATTTTAGCTTCAGGGGCAAAGAGAAAACTGGAGCCCCCAAGCCCTGAACTGCCAATCAAATGAACCTAAAATAAGCTAATGTAGGACCCCCCCACCACCCTTTTAAACTTTGCAGCCTGGTTGACCATCCCTGTGGCATATTGAATGACCGTGGACCTGATCCAGACTTGCGTCCAGCACCCCACTTATGTGCGCAAAGTGCGTGAGTTGTTTTTAGTAGAGGGTGCATGCTTAGGTCCATATGATAGACAATCTGTAGTAAGGGGCTAAGCACCAAGGTTGGCAGGGGGAAACATGTAAATTGTACAGTGTAAGAGGGGTATACCATTTACGTGCGGCTCAGCGGTCGTACGGAAAGTAAAGGGACTAAAACAAAAGATGATGGTGAGATAACCAAGGGTTAAGGGGCTAGGGAGGGATATAGTGATAGTGTTTGGGCCATGGAAGGGTAAGGGACCAGGATGGAGGTGTAGTGATAGTAACAGGGCAATATCAAGGGTGGAGGGAGGGGTAGGGGACAGTAAAAGGCTGATGTGCTGGTATCAGGGCCATAGTGAGGGTGAATAGGGGGTAAGGAGGCATAAAGGGAGTAAAGTGCTAGTGGCAGGGCCATAGTAAGGGTGAATAAGGGGTAAAGGACCAGGAAGGAGTCATAATGATAGTGGCATAGCCATAGTGAGGGAGGATGGGGGTTTAGGGGGCAGAAAGGGTGTGAAATGCTAGGGGCAGGATCATTGTGAAGCTGGAGGGAGAGGTAGAGGGGCAGGAAGGATTGTAGTGTTAATGTAGGACCATATTGAGGGTAGTAGGAGGGGTAACTAGTACTCACCAGAAATAGGTTGAGAACCACAAATGGCTTAGAGCCTTGACTCTCTTCATATCATTGTGCTTTAGTAGGTGGAGCTAGAATGAGGATTGATAATGAATCTCGTCATTTGGGGTACACACTATAAAACACAATGAAAGAAAATACATATACATTGAATAAAACAATAAATACAATTCAATTCTACTTAAGATAGTTGTATTTTTTGAGTAAAAAGATTGGAAGTCTATGTGGACAAATTATAGCCACATTCACATCTGCTTAACCCGCGCTGGAAAAAGGATTAATTACCTGAATAATAAACCTGGTGGCCAGTCAGCACGTTTCCGGCCGGATAACACAATGACCCTGGGCATATATAGCTCCTGTCAGGGAAAGGGTCAGGATGACAACCCCCCAGAGGACAGTCAGCGTTTCTTAAAAGTCACACTTCTGGCTGGAATGGTTTATCAGCCTCTGCATATGTGATGTCTCTTCCTATCCTCTCTCTATGTCACAAAACTAAGTGTAAAAGGAGAATATTTATACAGAAATCTCAGTAAGATACAAATATTCATGAATCAAACTTAATAACGTAGCTAAATATATGCAGGCCGTGTGCGTATTTTGCAGTTTTTTTCACGTTGTGCATGCGCCATGAAGATGAAGTGCATGGAAAGCCGTTACGTATGGAATTCAGCTCTGTACCTAATGAGGGGCCGTATGCAGAGTTTTCCGATATGAGCTACTGCACATGCGCTGTCATTTTGTTATGACATCTACGTTACTTGTTGCAACGTAGATTGCGTATACGCGGTCTTTAAGACTTTGCATACGGTCTGAGATGTGTAAAAAGGGGCATGTCACTACTCCGTAAGTAGGAAGTTAAGAAAAGTGGGTGGGGGGAGGCATTTAAATAGGGCAGTATGGGCTGGGTTAGCAAACTCTGCATATACTTTAGCAAAATCCACACCAAGGTAGCCGTATCAAGGCAGAAGTCAGCAAAGATCCGAAAGAACGAGGGGGGCATCATGGGAGTAGACTTGCAATTTAGGTGTGTAGTTTTGCGAACTTACTTTTTATCTGTGAATCAGGGCCTTGGTCCTGTGATGTCGGCAATTAATTGAATACCCCTCTAGAGTGCGATAAAGGTGGTGTACACCAGCTGATGTGTAATTTCTATGCGTGATTTTCCACTGCACACTGAAGCGCAGTCACAGCCGATTCAGATGTGAGCGCAACTTGAGCTGCTTTCCGAGGGGCATGTTGAGGGATGGTGTAAGCTGTCATAAAGGCTGCAAGAGAGAGGGAAATAACGGGGCGTTCACTCCCCTCTCTCTGTCGAATGGACAGACCCCCACACGTACAGAAAGCAAGCAGGAGTCTGGATCTGGTCCGATGTTTAGGCATATACAGGCACAGCGACAAGAGGGAAACAAGGGCCACAGCTGTGATGAGCCCCAAGTTTCTGCCCTCAAAAACATGTGTACCGGGCCCCAAGATTTCTGTTGCCGGCCCTGGACACATAGCGGCATTACACTTAGCTGCTGTGTTCCCATATGCTACTGGCGGTAATTGCTTAACCTTCATAGGTGTCGCTGTGTGCGCTTTTAGATTGCACGCCGCCCACCCCACTTTTTCAAATGCATCTACGACACATGAAGAAAGCCGATTTACACTCAGATGTGCATCTGCCGCTTTATGTATACAAGGATTTAAATTCTGGACAAAAAACTATTTCCTTTCCTAAAAACAAATTGAAAAGTCCAGTTCATTTAATTGTACTCAGTACATAAAAACAAATGAATGCGATTCAGTGATAAAGTACAGCGGGAAGCTGAGTAATTAGCCTTATGAGGGTGTAAAGCGAAAAAAAAGAAGCTACTTTATTTTAACAAAGTAGAGAGCTAAAGTCTTTAGTTTTGGTTTACTCTGCGTGACCTCATTTTACAGGATTTACTTCCATCGTCTTTCCTTCTTACACATTCCAGAGGATTTGCTTTAATAATCTCCTGAAGAATTAACCACCATTTGTAAAAACTTAAACCATTATTTCACAGGATACAATTTTATTCGTTGAAACCATTGCAACATATGTGACACTAAAGATCCTAATATAAAAGATCTTTCAGGAATAAGATCAACCAAGTTTGGGAATTTGAAACTCTTGTGGCTTAAAAAAAAATATGATGACTATATTTTAGTATTACTAATACATAGGTGGAAATTCAACTATGTGTGAGGTTCTGCTAATACTTTACTTTGCTTTGCGTAGAGATGTAACTAAATATTTTTTAGCCTTATAGCAAAAATTAGGTTATGACCCCATGTTTCATCCATTAATGAACTCATATTCTTATGTGTCTTTAATACACATATCTCCAGTATTTTTTCACCTAACCCATGCCGTACATTTCTACCTAAAGCTTCTCTTATCCCAAACCCTACCCCAGAGTAAAATTTGACGCTTACATCCTGTACATGTATAGAGCAAATAAAAAAAAATCATGGTTATGCTTTCATTGACAATGAGAATGCACTAAAATTAGAATCATAAAAGAAATTAGCTTATAAATTAGTTTTTTTTTTTAATGATTTTTTTTATAAATGATTTTTTTTTTTTTTTAAACCAACAGAATATGTAAGCCACATTCTGATACCTTTTGTATTGCACTGGGAATGTTATAAACTAAGCCAATGGTCCGATACAAGTTGTGGAGTGTCAGCCTCCTAGGGCCAGATTTACTAAAATGCGGGTTTGGAAAAAATGGAGATGTTTCCCATAGCAACCAATCAGATGCTAGCTCTCACTTTCCTATTACATACTAGAGAATGTCAACTAGAATCTGATTGGTGTCTATGGGCAATATCTCCACTTTTTTCAAACCCACAGCTTAGTAAATCTGTCCTCCTGGACTTAGACATGACTTGTGACTGGTGAAACTTTTTGGCTGTAAACTTTTTATACTTATGTCTGTGTTCGGGTCTGGATTGGGTGCAGTTGCCTGAGCATGCCCTTACATTGACTACGACCCTCCACCCCTTTGAAACGGCCTTCAAAACGCATGAGGAAGCACAGTGTCTTGCATTTGCAAATGGGTCTGGACATTTTTTCTGAGCAATATATAGAGATCCGTTACTCCATCAAGTTCACGCCCCTTTCTCTTAATATGACTCCTCCTCCTTACCATGGCAACCTGCAGCAGAGAGTTAAAATAGTATGGACATTCAGTGCTGTGCTATAGTACTATAAAAAAGCACAGTTTATATGAATGACATTAATGTATAAACATTGCACTCAATTTTCATTAATATAAACCTTCCTTGCGTTAAAAGAAAAAAAAAATTCTATATCCATACTATCCCATGAATAGTAAAAAAAAAATAGTATTTTCTAAAAATGCCAAAAATGCCACTTTCATATTTTAGTACTCTATTATTTAGGAAAATATGATTTTTATTATGAGGTCTTTAAAAATCTGCTCACAGCTGTAGCCAATAAATCTCCATCTTGTTTCATTCGTCAGACATCGAAGCCACTTATTCATGTAGAGGCTTGCAATCTATTCAAGGCTCTTCCAGGCTACGACGGCGTTAATTTAAAAACGCAGCAAAGGAGACATATATATTATTGGCGTACAGGGGTTGAAAGAGCGTGTCATAGACAGGAACCCGTATAGGCAGGCTGTAATCTTCGTGTGCGTCCGTAGTGGTCTCGTTATCCTCTTATCAAAGCGTTCTGCATCCCTTTGTTTATTGAAAAAGACAGGGATACGGTGCTGAGATTGCTTAGTCAGGAATATCATCCTTGTTGGCAGGGGAGTGATTGCCAGTTGAAAAACAAGGCATTATTGCTCATTTTTTCCCTCTTATTAGTTTGATTACATTTGCAAATCAAATCAATCCATCAGGCATGATCAGTCCTCGTCCGCATTGCAAGGAATAGTAATCTCCGTCTAATAAGATGCAAATGTGTCACATTGGTAAGTAACCAATAAATCACGGCCTTGTCTTTGGCAATCATTAAATATCAGAACCAACAGTCAATTTTTAGTATTTTCAATTTGCGATATGCCGCTGGAATATAAAGATAGATCGACATAATTACACAAACCAAACACTATTTCAGTTCATTCCAGACAGCAAATTTAGTGGAAGGTATAACTGGCCTGTCATCACACTACATTATTCCTGTCGGTTCATGCGAAGTTCACATACCAGCCTCAAATGGACATAGTCTTTTTTTTTTTTTTTTAACTTCCCTATCTATGTCTTTTCTGCCACCCAAACTTTAATAAACTGCATAACTGGGGCATCTTTTCACCAATGCCAAGAATGGCAACAGTGTTTGGGTGTAGTTCGCAGCTCCGATGATCTGTCTTTTGACAGATGAAGTGTCGACTGCTGTCAAGTTTCATCAGTTTTCAGTGAAATAGCCATTCCCTCGGCTGCTGTTTCTACAAAGAGTCCAATGGTAACAGATGAGTTTTCTTCATCCTAACCATAACTTTAACCTTCTTGCAAGCTAACCTTAATCCTCCCCTAACCCTAACATTGACCCATCCATCTTCGCAGCCTAACCTTAACCCTCCTCTAACCCTAACCAACTGGTCCTGCAGCCTAACCTTAGCTCTCCCGTAACCATAACTGTCCTCTTCCTGCAGCCTAACCCTAACTATCCTTGTCCTGTAGCCTAATCTTAATTTTCCCCTCTCTGCAGCCTAACCCTAACCAGGATTGGTACCTTGTAAAAATTAGAACAATCGACATTGTACCTGTTCTAAGAATTATCCAAAAATATAGAATTTTCCTACGGAGAAGGTTTTAAAATATCAGAAAGATCTAATAGTGGATATACACAACTGTGCCTGCGCATCGGAGGCTACTCTTAATGCTCGCACAGAATTCTGACAGTTAGAATATAGCGGCTGACTGATTTCCCACCTTTACTGTACCTTAACCTACCAAGAAGGAAGAGAGGTTAGGGTGAGGAAGGGAAGGCCAGTATGAAAAAGTGGGATTTGAGGGAGCACCTGAAGGCTTAGATGGTGGTGGATACTCTAATAGATGGTGGTACATTATTCCAGTGCAGAGGGGCAGCACAGGAGAAGTTTTGGATGCGGGAAAGAGAGGTGGTAATCAGATGGGAGGTGAAGCGTCAACTGTTGGTAGATTGGCTAAGAGGAAGTATGGAGATAAGGAAAGAAAGGATGGGTGCAGTGGAGAAGGAGAGAGCCTTGTAGATGGTGGTTAGGACTCTGAAGAGAATTCTGAAGCAGACAGGAAGCCTGTATAAAGACTGACAGAGAGGAAGAGGTGGTGCAGTGGGAGACGCAAATGCTGCATTAAGTATGGATGGGAGGGGAGCGAGGTGGACCAGTGGGAGACCAGAAAGGAGAAGGGTGTATAAAGTATCATCAAGTGTCAACTGTCTGAAGTATCAATTGTTGCAAGTTTGTATCAAGAAGATTGCATTCTGATTGATTTGCGAATACACAAATCGCACTGAATTTTTTTGCAGTAAGGTTCAATATCAATACATGGCTACAGTAAACTTGTCGTACTGTTTATACTGTGATCATAGGCTTCCATTATCTTTTGTGCTTTAACTAGAACAAAAAGTCCTCTTCGAGTGCTTTCTTCTCGCTGCGAGATCTCTCGTTTGATGCTGATAGAGCAATCTGTAAATTATTACGACTGGCTGTTGCAACGAACCTTGATGATACTTTGTATTGTCTTTTGTGTGCGCTGTGATCGAACGCAGATTCCACTGTTGTATTTCATTTAACAGATTAAGAACTACAATTAAATCATCAATGAATAGAAGATGATAATCAGCGATTCTCCTTTTTTTTAATCCTCTTGTCTTCTCTCGCCAAGTTGATAACAAGCACTTGGTTTGAACAGTTTCAGCAAGAGGGGTTCGCAACATTGAATAGGTAACAATTACCTCTGTAAATCTGTTCTGCTTGCGAGCTGCAGTGTTATTAGATACCCTCCAATATTCCACTGGGAAACGCTTTGCTTAATTAATTAAACTTGGAAGAATACCCAGGCAGTAAACCATATCTTTCTTATTAACAATCTATAAAAAAAGAATCCTGGTACCAAAGTGTTATTAAATGTCATGGTCTTTGGTAGTGCGCATAGACCTTTCTACAGCGGGAAATAAGCTAATCCTTCAGGGCATAAAACTAAATAAAAGAACAGTAAAATTTGGATCTTAATGGCCCAGATCCTGGGCTACGGCCGATAGGGGAATTACATACAGCGCGTACGTAATTCCTCTGTCTAGAAGGTTATGCGTATGCGCACAACCTTATGACGCTGTAAGTGTCGACGTACATAACTATGCCGGCTCTTTTTCCCCCCCCATTACGCATGTCGTATCTCCGCCGTGAAGGCGAAGATAGACATGTTAATGATGGGACGGGGCGGGGGAAGCCCCATTACGATCAGGTATGTGGCCATAAGACCGCATACGTGATCGTAAAAGTTAGGGTAGGAATCTAGATTTCCAGATTTCCTACCAACAGCGGGGAGTGCATGATGCCGCCCGTACTAACCTTGGACGGCTGTAAGGCACCCGTAGTTTAGGATCTGGCCCAATGTTACTTATTTTTTATTTTCTTTGATTATATTAATTTCTTTTGCTGTTTCATAGAGACAGCTGACATTGATGGTTGTGCCGTAATCAACTCTTTACAACTTTTTCTGTTAAGCTTCTTTTTCGGAGAATGTTGGGTTCCTTATTGACACCAAGACCATTTTAGTTCCCTTTTCTCCCATTGGAGGGCTTATAAAGGTGTTGAAACTGATGAAGGTGTAATAGAGAGTTTCACCTGATTGGATGACTACAACAGCTTTCATAGAGATGGCTGTATGGGATTGGCCAAATGATTTAGTTATTCATGGGCACTTGTACAGGTTTAAAATTGTCGTGAGAAGGATGTATTGCTAAATAATCATGAAACCCAATGAGAATATGTTTAAATGAAAAAAACAAACAAAGCAAAACTAATGTAATATATTGGTATATGGTTAAAAATTATTTAGTTCAAAACATATCAAACTAAAATCATGCAAGAGACTGTGTAAAAACATAAATAAATGTGTTCTCCGATCTGTACAAAGGTGCAGGTGTCTGAGAGAATAACCACATACTACGCTGGATCGACTGAGCATGTAGCATTAACTGACGCATTTTGGGATCTTTTCCCCCTATAACTAATGGCAAAGGTCCAGGAAACGGTGCCTCAATTCACTCTACTCGTTGGGGTGAATCACTTATCTATAACGTATATGATGGACACATTGTAGCTTAATAATTGTTTGACCAACTATGTGAATAACTTCCACATTATAACGTCAATACTCAATAACAGCGCATTGAAATATCCCCAGGAATTAAGCTATCCCCAGTGAGACCAAATGGATTCTTTCCATCTTATAATTAAGAGCTGACATGAAACTCATTGCACTCAAGCCAAGACGCTCTTTGACGCTCGCATCCAATAAACCATTTGAGAGCGCTGAGGATTATTGACCTATAGATAGTTAACAAGATACCTGGTTAGTTAGATGGAGAGGTTTAGGCCTGGGGAAACAACTGAAGAGACCCATGGGAGAGAGGAGAAAAATCTAGTGGAGAAAAATTGCTGAAAACTAATCATGGAATTTTTGTTAGTGTCAACAAGAATTGATTTTTTTTTCTTGTTTTAAAAACAAATAGGATAAGCTGAGGGAAGACATTATACATATAATATTATTTAGTTTTATAGTATTAAATGCAAAATATATAAAACAATGTACTTCATTCTTATTTTATTACAGAATTTTATTACTATTTATAAAGTAATTAAATATAAAGTAATGAATGTATTAGTTGATGGTAAGTAATATGCTTAATAAGTACCCAGCAAAATATAGTTAATATTTTATTATGCTCAAGAATGCAATAATGACGCAAATGGTAATGTCTTTCATCCATTGACAATTCTTCACAACTTTTTCCTTACCCCTTACGTAAAGATGCATTTTGACTTTTTGTGCAGCAATTTTCCACAGTCTCTCACTGTCCCCCTGGCACACCTGATGGGATTTACAAACATGTCAATATACATATCAGGTTTTTTTATGAGACTGAAAAAGTTTTATCTTACACATTGTTCTTACATATCTTGCACCATTAAGGCCTACCTGTTAGCAACATCATAAGGTGCCTGTGCCTACATTCAAGTACTGCTGGCCCTCCAACATGACCCATTCCACTAGGTACAATAAACTCTGCCCCTGAGCTTCAAAAAAAAATTCAGTTACAATGGTAACTACCTGAGTTGAAGAATAAAAATATTTTCAAACATCAATTAATTCATTAAAACCAGGTAAGTTACAGCTGGAAGCTAAGAAGTGGGGTATTTTGTACTTGGTGGAATGGAATTGGAAGGTCTGTTACTGTACCAATGGAACTCAATCTAGTTAATTAATACATAAGTTATAATTCACATCTATCAGCTGTGTTTACCATATAATGTTTTCTGAAGGCCTGAAGCATTCCATTTAATAGACTTTGCATCCGTTATGGGTTCTATGTAGCAGAAAGACATGTGCTACCCAATCTGCCATTTTAATTCAAGAGGGACAGTGTGTGCCCCTGATAGGGACTTAAGGGCTGGATTCACAACACCGTTATTTTTTACATACGGTCTTAAAAGACCGTAACGAAACACTACGTAGATAGCATAAAATAGTTACTATGCATGCGTAGTAGCTAGAATTGCAAAATTAGGCACGTATGTAAAAAAATTACAGTGTTTTGAATCCGACCCTTACTGTTTACTGTAAGTAAGGAAGGACCATATTCAGAGTTTAAAAATAAGAGGGAAACAGGTGGAAAGTTACACCTGGGCAAAACCAATTGGAATAACAGGGGAGGGAAATTGCAAACAGTATTAGAGTTGAGTGTTAAAAGTTCCTAGTCTAGTTTAACCAGTGCAAAAGTAAAGCTGGTCAGTATCTGTGTGCAATATGCAAAAGCAAAGTATTCTCCTACATGCAAAGAATATCATTTATTTGATGTGACCTAAAAGTCAACATGATTTTGCCCAGGTGTAACTTTCCAAATGTTTTCCTATTATTTTCAAACTCTGGATCTGATCCAAAGTTATTCATTGTTTAATACTCAATACAAATTTATTTATTTATTAACAGGTTCTTTAAACAGGCGCTTTAAAAAAATTTAAACTAACCTTACAAAACCATAACTGGATAACAACATATATACTGGGGGGAGAGTGTATGAGAGTATTATTTGAGATAAATAATAATAAAAAAAGAAATAAAATGTTTTATTTAATGAGCAATTCTTTTTAGTTTTCTTACTTATTTTTTATTTATTTTAGTCTTTGTATGCACTTAAAAGCTTGATAAGCTTGCTTAATTAATTTCAAATTGCCTGCTGGTGATTTCGTGGTCTATTAATTTTCTATCCAACAAGCTTCTCACCCTGAAATCTTTCATTTATTTGCCTGAATTAAAGAAAAAAAAATGTTCCGGAACCAGTGATGGAAAAAAAAGGGAGATTTTATTTCTAAACATAGTGTGTAGTAAAAAAAAAAAATCATAATTACAACGTAATATAATATAATTATTAAATGCCCGGTAATCATTACATTTATGAAGAGTTTTTAGCATTTACAAGAGAATCTGCTTGAGGTTTAAGGGTAACCCAATTTTTGGGGAGCCATATATAATTACAACTTTTATTATTATTATTATTATTATTATTATTATTATTATTTTTTATTATTATTTTTTTATTTATTATTATTAGTAGTATTATTATTATATTATTAATATTATTATTATTATTATTATTATTATTATTATTATTATCATCATAAAATAGGTTAATTTCATCAAACCTCTCTTAATGTTGATGGTTTCACATTTAGGAT